>MJUT01023803.1:73995-93488 GCA_002080005.1 Gigantidas platifrons
ACTTAGAGAAAGGCATAATCTGCTATAATCTTGTTGACTTAAATGGGTAGGGCATTTGACCTTCCTTTATATCATGGGAACTGTCTGCAATTTAATTGATCCATCCACCATCTACTTTCAAAAGGGTCTTGTTTTATCAAGAAAATGAACAATAATTTAAGCCCAAATACTATACAATTAGTATTTGTTGTTTTTCCGGCTACGCACACAACATTAAGGAGTAAGAGCAAAAAATGACTGGCTCGGGATGGAGATAATGTGTCCAAGTGGAGCAACATTAAACAGTGTACCTGCGGGCTGTTGTTTCTGTCAGTTAGTTTAACACCATACACATCCAGCTAATTGTGTTGGTCTACTACAAAGCGGACATCACCATCATCTCAACGAATCCAACTTATTCTCACCATGATATAGCAAACATAATTGCTTGTTTGACGTTAAACAACAATCATTCACTCATCTATTACTTCAAAGAATATGCAGTTCTTAAATATATATGTATATATAGCCTTCATGTTGCTTAAAAAACTTTATTTTAAATATGGTCAATGAAAGGGTTTCTACCACAGAAAACAAAATCGAAATATAAACCGTAACAATAGAATTGATCAACAATGTCCAATGTCCAAAAAGTATACTTTCTTTAAAAATATCACACTGTCTTGATGTTTGAACTCATCAAAGGTATAACACTGTTTATCCTTCCCTGGAAACTAATTTATAAATCTGAATTAATATTGATTTTGCAAATTATTGAACAAACAATGTCTAATTCTCAATATCTGTTATTTTAAACATCAAAACATGTTGGTTTTTTTTGCTAAAAACAACAAGTCCTATATCCTTCTTATATGAAATTATTCAAGTCACATTGTATTACCTTGATTAGTCTTCCTGTAAAATATTTGTAAAATCTTACAATTATTTTTAAAGATATTGGATAAAAAAGAATTAATATTTGACAGACTGAGAGATGACCTCACGGACATTATACTAGTATACTCACCCCCCTACCATTTTCCCATCACTGGGTGCGATGGAAGAGTAAGGGAAGGTTGTAAAATCATTAGTAATAAAACTAATTAAATGAAAATTCAGTCTAATTTAAATATAGAATATAATATTCATGTTCATTGTACAGAAAATATGCACTTGAATTTTATAAGAAGAGTGGCAAGTATAGAAAATTTCAGTAAAAGGGGAGATAACCCTCAAAATATCAGCATAGTCACGTGACATAACCCTAAAATTTGCATATTTTGATTTCTTGTCCAAAGACCTTTCCAACGATATATATGACTTGGGGGTACTATACATTTTTGAAAATCCTGCAGAATCCCTACAAGATGCCAGCGTGTCACATCATCAGTTATTCAAAAGGGTTAAATGATAAAAAAAACGTGCAGATTCTTTTTATAAATTGAAAGTAAAACTTTGTCTGTCCATTATTTTGTACGTACCTGTTCCATGTAATACATTCTGTACCTCTGTACCAAAATGAGCAGAAAGAATGAAGCCCGAATTTATCCAAAAACACTCTTAGCAGGGGCGGGGGCGCACCCCCCCCCCTAAAATTGAAAAAAAATATGATTTTTTTGCGTAAAATCGTGATTTTTCACACGAAATACCCCCAAAATTTTCGAGCCTCGCAACGCTCGGCGCGATTATTTTAAATGCGGTCCCCCTATCTTGAAAGCCTGGATCCGATCCTGCTTAGGACACCTATTTTTGTGTCATACCTTTACCATAAATTTAAGGACATATCGCAAATTAGGACACTTTCATTAACCCGACTTAGGACAAAGATATGCCATAAGACCATCCTAAGATACGTTTTAGTTCTAGGATACGGCCCATGGTTCCTACATTGAACTGTCTCTGGAACTCAGAAACAGGAGACTGAAATATTTCCGACTTATTCTTTTAAATAATGTTGGTCATAAAATTACACGGTTTTTGATTTAATGACTAATTCAGTTTTAAAATATTACAGATTGCAAAATATCATCATCTTTCATTAGATTTCTGAACTTATTTTTATTCTGGTGTTGCTATTTTACATGTGGTCACACATCAATCAGTTAAATTCATATGCAATAAAATTTCCAACTGAGAAAATAAATAATAACCACTTGAATTAACAGCGTATCAATTATATGTAAAATCATTATTGTCGGCACAAAATGAAAATCTGGCGTTCGTCCTATAAGTAAAGAAGAAGAAAATGTTGGACTGTATTTTTTTTTAAAGAAATTCAAGTGATTGTGGTATTTTTTTTAAATTTTCATAGTTGTAATTAGCTTTAAAATTTTACACACAGAGTTATCTGCCTTTATCGTTCACGCGTTTTGCTCGTCAGGGGCCGTTTGTTTACGTTGTTGCTACCGACAGGTAAATAGGAAGTTTAATCCTGAACACGTGTGTCAACTTGTACCGGCTTGGGTAACATGAGTTCATCGTTAATTAGTTGATTTAACAATTACTTCATCATTAGATCGGTAGCATAGAGCTAAAAAGGTAGGATTGTGTATTGTTACCCATATTAATTGTTATGCTTGAGAATGCATATTCGGAAAATCACTTTAAAATATCTGGATAATCTACAATAATGCAGTCTATTTTACCACCTAAGGATTCTGTCATTGATGGTGGCATTATTTGTTTAATATTTTGCATGATGAAAGTGTAATAACCAACTCCTGTCTGTTCTTAATTTGATCAAAATCTATTTGCATTCAGGTGTATTTTGGGGCATTGAATAGACCTACCCCCTTTTTTTGTCGGCCCTTTTGCCACACTGATGGTAAAGGTCAATAAAAATAACTTCCAGTGTACAATGTATGTAAATCATCTAAAACAATTGTAGATGATGGGTAGTTGTCATTGATCCAAATCATTATCGACAAGTATAATTCATTTCAATAAAATATTTTTATAGATCTGTGCATCAATTCATTATTGTGAGCAGACGATTTTTGTTTAAAGTACAAATAATCCTGTTTACCTAACTGTAAACAGGTAAACAGGTAGTCCGAGATTCCTCTGCCGTTCGACGACCATTTAGAACTTGCTGTTGTCGTTGAACGTCAGAGCGCTTGCCATAAACAAAACAGCGGATTTTTTTCCGCATCTCATTTGTAGCACATTTCCACGTTTTGTGGCTATCAGATTTTATTTTCTAAATCCAAAACCCTAATATATATCGCTTTACCAATCATTTTTCTATTCATTCATAACCATCTTACCCTCAGAGAGTGGTGTTACACTCGATTACAGCACGTTTTTTCCTTACACCCGATGATTTGGTCATTTCACTGCCATTTTTTAACGTGATCTCGCGATACTAACTGAAAGATGACAGCAATCCATTGCATGATGGGAGATACTAAATGCAGTGGGCCAAATTTGCATACGTAAACAAACATACAAGACGATATAAAGCGTATTCTGCAGGATAAACAGTTCCATCTACAGCTCAAATCAGAGCAGAAGGAAATAATACAAAATATGTTGGATAGAAAAGATTCATTTGGCAGTGTTATCCGCGGGCTTTGGAAAGAGCATGTCTTACGTTTCCCCCTATTTTGGACAAGGTCAGATCATATCAATCGTAACTACTCGGCCATTCTTGCTACTCTGCAAATAATATTATTTGCAGGGTAGCGAGAATGGCCAAGTAGTTACGATTGAGATCATATATGCAAATCATCTCCCACGATACATTGCGGTAATAGTAGTTCTCTCGAAGTCACGTGACAAATATTTCAAAATGTCAGTGTTCAAAATGACGAAATCATATGGTCTGGGGAAATTATGCTGTAGTGGAGTGTAACACCAATTTCTGAGGGTAAGATGGTTATGAATGATTAGAAAAATGATTGGTGAAGCGATATATATTAGGGTTTTGGATAGAAAATAAAATCTGATGGCCACAAAACGTGGAAATGTGCCTCTCTCGAGTGGGAGAGGAAAATCCGCTGTTTTGTTTATGGCAAGCGCTCTGACGTTCAACGACAACAGCAAGTTCTAAATGGTCGTCGAACGGCAGAGGAATCTCGGACTAGTAAACAGGTAAAACAAATAATCATGTGATCTAATTACACAATGCATCTATAAGTCTGACACCTTGTATCCCTTGCTTAAATTACTACACTACACACTGCTACAGTTGTACAGATCAAACTCAAAGTGACACATGCAACAAGTGGTTGTTTATCAATTGCCAATATAATATTTAATCAAGACTGCAGAGAGCACAATAAAATGTTATGTTGAATGTAACAAGTTAAATGCATATTTTGACTCATAAATTTAGATTTACATCATATGGATAATGCATGTATATTCAATGTCATGTACTCGGGTAGAGGATCTCGTTGAGATTAGACTTCTGAATACATTTCTGTTCTGCATCTGTAGATGCAGATATAGTCTGGATATACAGAGCAGAAAATGTCTTCGCAAGTCCAATCTCGACGAGATTAGGGTAGGGTTAAAGAATGTATATAGCATTAAGAAAACAATAAGCTTACAATTGGTCACTTTTTGTGGCAATCATAGAAGCTTCAGTGGTGATCTCCCCATACTTATGTTAGGGTTTGATAAGTATAATGGTGTATTTTTTCTAGTTTACCGATACCAAGAATAAATAGGTTAACTTAACAGTATACAAAATAGAGAAAAAAACATTAAGAAAGATGCCCCCCCCCCCCTCATTAAAATTCCATCTGATGTGCATGCAGACCACTTATCAAGCCCCTTGTAGTGATAATATTTCTAACAATTTATTCATAAAGATGATATAAATATAATGTAAGTATATTACCGGTATCATGTGTAGGTAATTTTTTAATGATACTATTTTTCAGATGAAGCGTACGGCACAACCAACGATACCTGCTTTCAGGAATTTTCCTTTAAGTCCATATATGTTCCTAGCATCTCTTATTTTTTGGACGTGTATGTCCTACGGCGGTATAAAAGGAATTCAGTATTTTGGTGTCCATCGACGTTTAGATGACACAGATCTGGTACCAAACTGTCCTGTAAAATTTAAAGGAAACGTGGAGGAAAATATCATTGTTGTTGAAAACTATACCAGTGGAGAATCAACTCCTTATATCAAACGTATTGGTTCGCAGAAGTTTACCGACTCATTCACTGGTGATGAAGCACCGGCAGATTTGATTGAAATCCCACCAATTGTGACTGCAGTGACCTCAGCAGACTTTTATAGCATCCAGAGACTCATAGAGCAAACAGCTTCAGTAGCCCCTGAAAAGAAAGTGCCAGTGAAATTGATAATTTATGATCTTGGCCTGTATGCAAAAGAAGCAAAATTGGTAAGAAACTGATATGCATTACATAGAAAATATCTTGATCAAAGTATTTGTTGACTGGAACACAATCTGACAATTGGAGACTCTAAGACCAATAAGTGCAGGTACTAAGTTCATTAGGGTACTAAGTTCTCTATGGTAGTAAGTTCTCTATGGTACTAAGTTCTTTTGGGTTCTAAGTTCTCTATGGTACATGTTCTCTAAGATGCTAAGTTCTCTTGGTTACTACCGGGTAAGTTTTCTAAGGTGCTAAGTTCTTTAGGGTACTAAGTACTAAATTCTCTATGGTAGAAAGTTCTCTGAGATACTTAGTTCTCTTGTGCACTAGTTCTCTAAAGTACTGAGTTCTTTATGGTCCTGAGTTCTTTAAGGTACTAAGTTCTCTAAGGTACAAAGTTCTCTAAGTTCTGAGACTTCTCTATGGTAGAAAGTTCTCTAAGATACTAAGTTTTCTAAGGTACCGTACTAAGTTCTCTATGGTACTAATTTCTTTAAGTACTAAGTTCTCTATAGTAGAAAGTTCTCTAAGATACTACATGTAGGTTCTTAGTAAGTTTGCTAAGGTATTAAGTTCTCTAGGGTTCTAAGTTTTCTAAGTGTTCTAAGGTACTAAGTTCTCTAGGGTACTAAGTTTTCTAAGGTACTAAGTTCTCTAAGGTATTAAGTTCTCTAAGTACTAAGTTCTCTAAGATACTAAGTTCTCTAAGGTACTAAGTTTTTATTAGTGTACTAAGTTCTTTAAGGTACTGAGTTCTTTAGGGTACTACGTTCTTTAAGGTACAAAGTTATCTAGGGTACTTAGTCCTCTAGAGAACTTAAGTTCGCTTGCAAAGTGATATTCAATACCAAAAAAAAAAGAATGTATTCATCCACAGTGAATGGACATAATACACCTTAATATTGATGTTATATATCCATTCATTTTTTTTATTTCCAGATATCAACTCATTGTAGCTGTGATTTCTGTTTTTTTTTTTATTTCCAGATATCAACTCACTGTAACTGTAATTTCTGTTATTTTTATTTCCAGATATCAACTCATTGTAAATGTGATTTCCGTACATTTGAGTGGTCGGTTTATCCAGACCATGTGTCAGACATGACAATAAAAGCTTGGCAACCAATTATTATACAGGTAAGTACTAATTTACATACATACCTATCTGTGGGAAGAAGCTGTCATGGCAGTGATCGTATGATAGTTGGATTTACAACTACCTATGCAATCTGTGCCTATCACCACTGATGTTGTGAGTTCGAATCTAGATCAGGGTGAGATGGACAACATTATGTGATAAAGTTTGTCTGTGACTTGCGACAGGTCAGTGGTTTTCTCTGGGTCCTCCGGTTTCCTCCGCCAATAAAACTGACCGCCACGATTTAAGTGGCATTAAACACCATCAAACAAACAAATCTATCTGTGGGTAGATATAGCCATAGGGAAAGATGATAAAATATATAAGTAACTAATGTAAGCAGAAATTTAAAGAAATCAAAGAAAGGGGCAAACAGAAGCCATAAATCAAAGGACAGTAAATGCAATGGTTAAAAGAAAAAGAATAAAATGACAAAGAATGATCTATAAAAACACTACACAGAACACTAAAGATCGAGCATCACAAACCTCTCTAAAAAACGTGTGGGAAATCAGGGGCTTCGGAAAGATAGTTGACAGTTCCTGCACATTATGTATAAAGTTCACACATGTAGATAATGTTCACACTGAAATCGACCAAACGTTGACTTCAGGTTACTTTCTATTTCATTTAAGCAAATTATAGGATGCAATTTTGTGGGTTGCTTACTGATTCAGCACCTTCATTTTAATCAGAATTTTGTAGAATGCAGACACATTTTATAGATACATAAAACATGTAATTTTATAGGATGGTATTTATATACAGTCAAACCTGCTTTAGTGACCCTGTATTAAGCAATAACTTGTATTATGTGACCATATTTCATTGTTCCCTTAGAAGGTCACATAAGGCTTTGACTGCATAATATATGTTTTAAGCATATAGTAAATGAGTGAATTATAAGGATAGACTTGTAGTTCCACTTGGACGTATTATTTTGATTCTGAGTCAATCAGTCTTTGTTCTTACTCCTTAATGCTGCATGTTTAGTGGAGAAGTAGGAATACCAATTTTATAGTCTTTGGCCTGACTGGGGCTTGAACCCACTATGTACCGCACTCAAGGTGAGCACGCTAGCTATTACATCACCAATGTGGTTCAATACTAATATAGCTAAGCTGACTATTTTTTAATATTTAATCAGTTTAACAACCTTATCAAGGCACTGTTGTGGTCGTAATCATATGGTACCTGTTCAATCGGTGCCTTACCAGGCTGTCCAACGGCCCTAAAATTCCTAAAAATCCTAAATTTTTTTAGTTTTGCTAAAATTCCTTAAAAAATTTGGAATTCAAGGGGAAATCCTAAAACAGCCCTAATTTTTCATGTCAATTCCTATTTTTTTTTTTTTTTCTACTCTAGCAATTTTGAAAATGCATTCGTACAAAATGTGTCTTAATGTAGTTTGCAGTTCTTATTCAGATTATACAGTGAAAGGCAGTTTACCAGTGGATCCATGTGTCAAGCTTGTTTATTGAGACAATGGAACCCTGGAAGACGCCCTTCCTGTATTTAAAGTATTTTTTGCGAGTTTCTTTATTGTCAAATTTGCGAAGGCAAGTCCATTTAAATTTCTAAAACTGCCCTAGGCTAATTTAGTTATAAAATTCCTAAATTAGCTCTAAAATTTCTTAATTTTATCCCTAAAATTTGCCCTTATTTTTTGTCAAAAAGGGCTGGACAGCCTGCATTACTAGTATGTGATACAGTTTGTCAGTTACTTGTGACATGTTGGTGGTTTTCTCTGGGTACTCCGGTTTCCTCCCCCAATAAAACTGACCACCACTATATAACTGAAATTTTGTTGAAAGTGGAGTTAAACACCATAAACCATGGAAAGGTAATGGTGAATCATTTAAACATGAATGCATGAATGAAACTTATAATCATCCTAATGTTACACAGCTTATAACTGGGTCAGAGGAGACATTTTATCTTGTACTGTTATTTTGCAGCTGCTGCTTGAAGAATTTGGTTCAGTGTTTTGGATTGACCCATCAGCCAGTATTAAAAATGTACACGATTTAAAGATGTTAAAATATAGAGGCGCAAGGAATTTTTTTCTATGGGAAAGTCCCATTTTCACAGCTATTAATGCTTATACCAGTCCACAAATGTTCAAATATTTAGGTGAAAAACGTTGCACGTTTGTCGATCTTGGAATGATGGATACGAGTGCTATTGTCTTGTATAGAACCAAAGAAACGTGGTATGGCATCATGAAGCCGTGGCTGAAGTGTGCTCTTACCAAAGATTGTATTTCTCCCCCCGGAGCGAGACGAACTGAATGTTTCCATTATAAACGACCAAAATCAACTGGCTGCCATTGGTACGAGCAGTCTATATTTAGTATTCTTATAAACAGAGTATTTCAATTTACTTATAATATGGACAAATTTACAGTTCCACGAATTGTGCAAAATGATCATACTGAAACAGTGTATTATTTCCCCGAACAACCATGGACATATACTGAGATGTTATTAGTAGTTACTCTACCCTGTATTGTTGTAGCAGGTTTGTGGTATCTAAAACAAAGACGAGCTGCAAATAGGAAACCAGCCTTTTACAATAGATGAAATGCTCAAATTTGACAGTGGCATTAAACACCATAAACCAAACCAATCAAATTTGAAAATATGTCCATTGTGTTCAGTGAAAAAAAGTGCATTATTCCTAAAATATAGTGTAATTCTCAGGTTAATTTAATTTATGAAATGAAAAGTTGAAGCATAAATTAATGCATTATGGTCACAAAACTTTCAAAATACGAATTTTGTACTCGTACTCTGATCGTCCAATTAGATCAGTAGGTATATTGGAATGGATGTAGTGTGCAGTTGTCAAGTAGGAATACACAAGCTTAATACTGGAAAGGTTTGTCACTGTAAGCAGACTTGCTAGCCAATTGCTAATTTCATAGACTAATTAAGTATGTATTGTACAGAAAGCCAAAACTGACAAAAAAGGAGAGTTATATTATGTACCAGGTTTGAAGTAAAGAAATGGTGACTATCGGTAATAAATGTGCAACAATTCATTTAACCATGACATTTATGATAATATTTATTTATTTGTAGCATGTTGCACCTATCACTTTGATTATTCATTGATATTATTGTTACTTTTATTAATTTTTTTCTTTCAAAACTTCTATATTTAACAAACATCACCAATAAAACTGACTGCCACAATATAGCTGAAATATTGTTGAAAGTGGTGTTAAACACCATAACCCTAACTCTAGACATTCTTGTGGAATATGGGAGGAAAACCTATTTTTAAGTAACACAAAACAATCCTCTAACCTTCTTCTTTACATTCATTTTTTCCTGTATACATAAAACCCATGATGATATTGAGTTACTGACATATTGCAATCTGATAGTGTTTTGATTTAAGCAACTTAAACAAGTTAAATACCGAAACGATAACATTTTCTTTTTGTTTATTTGGTACCTCTGTTTCTTCTGAATTTTACAATGCAATGATCATGCAATAAATAATACACATGGCATTATCTTGTGTAATAACCTTACTTTAAGTAATATTTGATAAATGATCTCATTCTATTACACAATGAGTGTCCTTTCTCTATCCAGGGTTGTCGTTCCCGCTACGCTCCACCACCTCTGTCAATGCTCATTTTACAAGATTTTTGTAAAAGTTAGAAACAGTAAAAAAATGTACTTAAAATTGTTTTAATTATTGTAAATATCAATAAAGATGAAAATAAATCCCTCATTTCAAATCAATCTCTCTTAAAATTGATTTGTGATCGTTTTTAATTTTTACCTCCGCAATGTTCTCCAAGAAGAGGGGGGGGGGATCATTTTTTAAGAGAGAGAATTGATTTGAAATGAGTGATTTATTTTCATCTTTATTGATATTTACAATAATTAAAACAATTTTAAGTACATTTTTTTACTGTTTCTAAATTTTACAAAAATCTTGTAAAATGAGCGTTGACAGAGGTGGTGGAGCGTAGCGGGAACGACAACTCAAATGCCCTCTTACAAGTTATTATAATGCATTTATTTTGCTTTCTGTCACCTGAGTGTAAGTGGGGGGTATTATTGTATTATTAAGGTAGAGAAGTTCCATCTCGAATGTGAATCGACTTTTCAGCTTTTCAAATAGATGATTTGGCCTTAAAAACTTCCCCTTTCAAAATATCAAATGATGGCAAATTTTAAGCTATGTTATAATAATAAGTCATATTTCTACAAGCCCATGTAGCTTCTTTATTACCAACACAAATTCTTATATAATTATCCGATTATTTAAGAATAACATGATAATGTGCAAAATTGATAAGTGTGTAGATAAATGGGCCACCAATAACTGAATGACATACATGTATGAATTCATGGGTATAGTTTATTTTTGAACTTCCAGTATGTGAATAAGTACGGTTTTCATGCTGAGGGAATGTTTTTCAAACTCCAGCGGCAGCACCATATTCATTCCCCCACCCCTTTGGTTATAACCTGTCCTTATTTTATGCAAACTCAGTCTGTTGGTTATGTAAGTGAATATGGTTTCAACAATTAGTATGTTTCTTGTTCTTTAGTTTTTTTTTGTGTCAGATGCATAATGAGAATATTTATTATTGTTTTTTTTTTGTATTTTTATAATTATACCAATTTATTTTTTGTGTTCTCATGTTTACACAGACGAAAAATAAAATTATTTTAAAAATTTGTTTTTGATTTTAACTACACAGTCAGAGTTGTACATACATCTTCATTCTACACATAACATTCCCCATAAAGCTCTTGCTGTCACATAATGTGGGATGCTTCCCACAGTCATGCAGTATATGATTTTGTGGTAATTGTCTACTTCAATGTATAAATAGATGGGGAATTATTAGCTAACAACCCAAGTAACTTCTGTATTGTCAAGACAAATTCTTCTACATGCACTATGGAGTCTGACATCTTGACTTAAGTTTACCATCATCTGTTTAACACCAAAACACCAATGATTTTTAAGCTTTTAAATCACTTGATAAATTCATGATTAATGTACAAAAAAATGTATGCCCAAAATTATAGATATACAATTTAGTTATTATGAATAGCATAAACTGGAAGCCATGTTGATTAACACCGGTACCATGCACCACAATTATAATACAGGAGTACATAAATTAATGTAAACACTATGACCAAATGCACTCTTCTCTCAAAAGCAACAAAGCCAGCTGAGGCCAAACTATACATGAATGTTTATTTAATACTGCCCTTTAAAATCAAACTGAGTAAGCATATAAGAATGTTCTCAGAATGGTCCTCTACATATAGAGTTGTGTTGCTATCTGACATCTAAAATTCCTAGATTAACATTCAAACATAGGTATGAATGTTGAAACATGTTCTTATTGCAGGAACTACAACACAGATTGAAGCTACACTGTACAATCTGGTGATTTAAGCCAGACTGTACAAACAATGGTGATTGATGCTACACTGTACAAACAATGGTGATAGAAGCTGCACTATACAAATAATTGTGATTGAAGCTACACTGTACAAACAATGGTAATTTAAGCTGTACTGTACAATGGTGATTTAAGCTACACTGTACAAACAATGGTGATTTAAGCCAGACTGTACAAACAATGGTGATTGAAGCTACACTGTACAAACAATGGTGAATGAAGCTACACTGTACAAACAATGGTGATTTAAGCCAGACTGTACAAACAATCGTGATTGAAGCTATACTGTACAAGCAATGGTGATTTAAGCCAGACTGCACAAACAATGGTGATTTAAGCTATGCTGTACAAACAATGGTGATTTAAGCTACACTGTACAACCAATGGTGATTTAAGCCAGACTGTACAAACAATGGTGATTTAATCTACACTGTATAAACAATGGTGATTGAAGCTACACTGTACAAACAATGGTGATTGAAGCTATGCTGTACAATGGTGATTTAATCTACACTGTACAAACAATCATGATTGAAGCTACACTGTACAAACAATCATGATTGAAGCTACACTGTACAAACAATGGTGATTGAAGCTATGCTGTACAATGGTGATTTAATCTACACTGTATAAACAATGGTGATTGAAGCTACAGTGTACAAACAATGGTGATTGAAGCTATGCTGTACAATGGTGATTTAATCTACACTGTATAAACAATGGTGATTGAAGCTACAGTGTACAAACAATGGTGATTTAAGCTATGCTGTACAATGGTGATTTAATCTACACTGTATAAACAATGGTGATTGAAGCTACAGTGTACAAACAATGGTGATTGAAGCTACACTGTACAAACAATGGTGATTTAAGCCAGACTGTACAAACAATCGTGATTGAAGCTATACTGTACAAGCAATGGTGATTTAAGCCAGACTGCACAAACAATGGTGATTTAAGCCAGACTGTACAAACAATGGTGATTGAAGCTACACTGTACAAACAATGGTGATTGAAGCTATGCTGTACAATGGTGATTTAATCTACACTGTATAAACAATGGTGATTGAAACTACACTGTACAAACAATCATGATTGAAGCTACACTGTGCAAACAATGGTGATTTAAGCTACACTGTACAAACAATCATGATTGAAGCTACACTGTACAAACAATGGTGATTAAAGCTACACTATACATGAGTTTTCATTCGAAAATTTACTGCAAATGTTACCTGTTAATATTAATCCAATGTGGTTTCATTCACAGCACTATGAACAGCTGTAAATTAGGAGAATTGTTTTATAAACCTAAAAAAAATAACATGTTCAATACACAACTGAAAACTAAACTTAATACACATTATCTTCTATACAAAGTTTGCTATTGTGTTAATGCAATAGTAAATCCAAGATGGCCACCATTGTAAGAAAAGCTTAAAGATACCAAAGGGGTAATTATAAGTCATTTATTAAATCGAGTAGAGGGGGTAGGGTTATGGTGCTTATCGCCGTTTTCAACAATATTTCAAATATATCGTGGCGGTCAGTTTTCATTGGTGGAGAAAACTGGAGTACCCGGAGAAAACCACCGAACTGCCACAAGTCACTGACAAACTTTATCACATAAATGTGGAATCGAATACACCTTGCTTGAGCGGGAATCTGACTCACAACGTTAGTGATGATAGACACTGATTGCATAGGTAGTTATAAATCCAACTACCATGCGATCACGACCACGTACGACGGCAAAAAGAACAGACAATGCAATGTCTAAAAGCAAAGAAAAAGAAAAAAGGACAAACAAACATAAAACAATACACAGAAAACTAAAGATCGTGCATCATGATCCCCACTAACAACCGAGGGTAAATTCGGTTCCTAGTGGCATTAGACGCAATGCTACTCTTGTTACAAAACCAGTGATATTAATGAGGAAAGGGTAGGAATGTGATTACGACAAACGGAACGTATTCGTGGTCATTTGTGACACCGATATCCCGTAACAGTTAACATGGTCGTGGTGGCTACCATGAAACTTTCGAAGTGATTACATAACCTAACCACTAAGACCCTTGTTTCAGTAGCTGCCTTGTTAACAGCAACTCTCTATCAATGAAATCCTTATAAGAAGCACATGTAAATGTTCTGGCATATCGGATCAACTACGAGACATATTGTCCATATACAGGTGCTGCTTGAATGTTTCTATATGTATAAATGTAAAGTTCACAATGAGAAAATTGAAATAATCTCGTTCTTAACCGGTCCTCAATGTTAATTTCGAGTTGTAGTTTCATGTATGATGCAGACCTAGCTGTATGTGGTATCCTTTCATTTCAAACTCAATGGGGAAAAAGCGATCAACAAAACCACCAAACTTGAAATTGTTTAGTGAAAAGACATGATCATCTATCATATATTAGCAGAAAGTGTAATTATTGGAATTAAAAGACCAGTCTGGCTTTTCCTTTTTAGAAGCCCCTGCCTCCTGGGACTATTATACAGTATAATAGTCCCAGCTGCCTCGTACAAATAAAGGAACAAATCGACAAGAAAAGGAGCACGGTTGGTACCAATATAAATACTGTCGACTGCCAGTTGAAAAAACATGTTCTCTAAATAATAAATATGTTATAAATCAAGAACTTTTGTTTAGTGATATCAGTTTCAGAAAATATATCGGTGTCTTTCTTTTTACAAAATAAGATTGGTTCCTTATTAAGGCTGTCATGCTCATGAACCTTTTTGTTTTCATTTCAAAACAGAGTTTAATGACGATTCTTAATAACTCATATCATTATCTTGATAACTTTCATTACAAAATATATTCATCATTTTGAGTTTGGACAAAGAAAAAAAAAGTGAAATGTCTAAAATTTCACAAATTGAACAACTACAACGATTTTTTTTTCGCCAGATTTGCGAAGATTTACTCTGTCATTTTCGTGTTAGCGTTATAAAAAATACAGATTGAATCCAATTTTTTCCTGAATGATACATATTTTACCTTCCCATCTAATTGGATACTGAATACATTCTAGAATTTACAATGAATATCATAATTTGTTTTCTCCGCTTGTTCAAAATATAGGAGATGTCTTTGTTAACCAGCCAAGCATAATCCAGGATGTCGGTTATAAATAGATCTCAGGGGCGAATCCAGGATTTCAAGTTAGGGGGGCGTACTTAAAAAAAATCACGCCAAGCGGAGGGAGGCGCGAAAATTTTTGGGGTATTTCGTGTGAAAAATCACGATTTTAAGCCAAAAAAAATCATGTTTTTTCCAATTTTAGGGGGCACCCCACTGGATCTAGATACATAACACAATAAAACAGAAAGTACTAATCTCAAGGACCACATTTGGCACTTGAGGGGGCGAGTGAGTGATTATTTTTTTAACACCAACTCAGAAATTTTACAGCTATATCATGGCGAGAACAAGGTAATTTTCAACACGATTATTATGATTTTCGCTTTGTACTAGACCAACACGCTTAGCTGGATTTATATAGTGCTTATGTAAGGCATATTTTTTTCCGGTTGAAATACGTCGGTTCCGGGATACTGGTATTAAGATAATACCGTCATGTGACTTCCATGACCACGTGACTAAAATCTAGGCATCTTGCGTTCAAAATGGCCTGTGGTCTTTCAACTATGTCGGAAATGGGATAAATGTTACATATTTTTCCAGATTGGGTTTCTTCCTGCTGTCAGATGTACACCCCGGAACCACGCACCAATATTTGCTGGGTGACTTTTGAGATCGTTTTCCTCGATTCATTTCTACCTGCAGTGTCTACTGCTAAAATGCCTAGATTTTTTATGAAGTCACGTGATTGGTGGTACGAATTCTTCCTCCAAGTCAGGAGAACGTCTTATCACGGAATCGTCGTATTACAACTTAACCCGAATAATCCCGTCGTTATATTCCACTCGATCACTATCGATCGTTTCATAACCTCAGAGAGAATCGGAGACGGAAAGGGCTTGAATTATTCGAGTTAATTACAACTATGAAAACATGTTGTGTATCGTAGCAGGAACGACAACTCTACATCTACATCTACATGGTACGTTGAACTGTCACACTTGACCAATACTCAACGCTTCCGGTGGGCGCAAGAAATGTTTTTGAAGAATAACCAAATAATAAAGCATAGCGATAGTAACGTATAGTTAAATAGACTGTAAAAGTTAGTAAAGTGAGAAAAGAAAATAAAGAAAAAGAGATTCCATTTACTTTCCAATCATCTGGTCTAGACCAATCCGGCTTCCGTGGCGGTACCAGGGACTGAATCCCTGCCGGCACAGCTCTAGCCCGTCATTTGACTTACTGGGTAAATGGAAGAAGTAAAGTTAGATAGAAATTGTGGAGAGCTCCCTCTTGAAGGATACCAAAGAGGGGGCCTCAGCGACTGTTCAAAGCTGGTAAACAGTTCCAGACTGGAACTGTTCTAGGGAAGAAACTGTACTGTGATCAGGAGAACGTCTTATCACGGAATCGTCGTATTGTATCCGGTGGAAAGAATTTAATATTAAATTTTATGTCACAGTAAATATTTTATAATAAAATACTTTCCATTGCTATAAAAAAGTATCCGGATAATAAATTATACTTGTTAAAGGTATGTGTGTTGTATTAAGTCCGACGCTGATTATTAAATCACGAGACGCATCTGTAATATTAATACCTACACTCATAGATAAAATCACCCGATCCATCAAATGAGCTAATCCGGATAATATTTATGCTAAGGTATGTAATATTATTTCCGACGCTGATTTATAAATCACCCGACCCATCCGGAAAATATTATATAAATACAATTTACAGGTAAATAAATATATGCGGAAAATATATTATAGCAAGAACCATGTCAATTTAAATGACAAAAAAAAAAAAAAAAAAAAAAAAAAAAAAAAAAAAAAAAAAAAAAAAAAATTCATCTTCTAAAGTAAATTTGTAATTTCTTTAGAGCGCAGTACCCAACGTAATTGGCGGAATCTTCAGTTAGTTGAAAGCGGCCTCTTATATTGTAGAAGTAGAAGTGGAAGTAGAAGATTGAGTAGTATTCAGACCCATTATAAATAAGGGTAATAACAAAATTACCGAACACAGAGCAATCTTCCAAGGGGAAATTCAATACTCATAAATCAATAAACAGACGAAATCAGTCAACAACCGGGAAACTGGAAAACCGCAATGGTCCTGACTTGGTACAGGCATTTCTAAAGAAATGGTGGATTGAATCAGATTTTACGGCGTCAACCTCTCGCTTCCATTACGGTTCAAAGGTTCCCGTTGTCACTAAAACAGCATTTACAACAATACTGGAAAAAAAAAACAGGCAAAATAGCAGTCAAACAGTACCAAACTCAGTATCTAATATATCTCGTGAACCATCACCATCAACTATGAGTCCAGTAGTGTATCGGGTCACTATAGCGCTATTGACCCAATGTTAAAATAATTTTTCCCTCCTGAATTCAGCCAACAGTGACGGCTCTCACACCTGTCTCGATCGATAACAAATCCCAAACCCAATAAATTTTACATAATTTCGTGTTAATTACTAATTATCCCCGTTAATTAAACCTCATTAATTTATTATCTAAATATATGGGTTTTTATATCTTAAGTATCTATATTTAACGCTTAATTTCCGATGTATATCCTGTTTGTAAATCAATACATTGTAGGAAGTAATTAACTTGTATTTCGTTGACATACATGTATAATGCCCTCTGATGAACACTATAGGTAATGTCAAAATCTATACAATCTTTATTCAATTGATTTCAACCAGACTCCATGTGAAGAAAATCTATATTTTTGTACACGTGTGCTGTCCATATTCTTTCGAAATATTAATTATATAAAACTTTATGTTGAAGTAGCTGATGAGGTATTATATCAAATTTTACTGGGGAAAAACTTCGTGTACGGTTCCCCTGTTTCGGTCTGGTGGTGTAATGATGACAACTCTGAACCACGCGGTGGAGGAGCATAGCCGTATCCTTCTTGAGGAGGAGGAGAAGGAGGAGGAGGAGTATAGACGTATCCTTTTTGAGAAGGGGGAGGAGGTATGAATGTCTGCTGTTAAAATGGTTCATCTGGTAAATCTTATTTGACACTATGTCGTAAAACACGTCTTTCCTCTTTTGGACTAGAGATTGTAATGCTCACCCTACCCGAGTTCACCCCAGGTTATTAGTGGGTTGCTCAATCTTTAGTTTTCTGTGTTTACTTTTGGCCATTGTCCCTTTGGTATCTTCTTAATATATTTGACGTGGGCGTATGTAAAACAAACAAGTATTCGTTTCTAACTTTTATTTATTGCTCTTCGATCGCTGGGATGATCTGTTACAGGAAACCCTCTTAAAATCCGTACGGTCGCGTGCTGTAGTCCGGCATGATGACTCTTTTGTCGAAGACTATCCTGTAGTCTTTGTCTTGGTGTACGGTAAGTAATCTCTTGTGGTCTCTGGTGATCTTGAAGTCGTCCCTCACTGTCTTGACGTCATCTCTGTTGTTAAGGACCATGTCCTTGATCGTACCAAAGTTAATATTTAGGGCGTTCTTATAGCTCAGAGTGATGCCTCTCACTTTACATATGGTCGTATGTCCATCCTTATCGGGTCTGGCAATCTTGTAAGCATAGTTCTTCGGTCCACCGGTGACAAACTCTATTATTCTGTTGTCTGGTACTTCATCGGTGAGATCTCCTAGGTAGTCACCGAGTTCTGGTGTCCACTCGCCGGGTCTAGAGGTATACACGACTGAGTCTGTATCGGCGTATAAGGCACGGGCTCCTAATTGTTCCAAATAACTGTACAACTTTAAACGGGCTTGAGCGGTGGTATAGGCTGCTATGACTACGTTGGTTCTCCCGGATTCTTCGACGAACTCTTCTTTGTATTGATATCTCATTTCCACCATCTCGTCGCTGACAAAATTTATACCCATCACGAGAATCTGGTCGCTGGTCAACATGTCGAAATATTCGGCAGGGTCGGATATGTATTTTATCCGAGGCATGTTGGATCTCTGTCCGAATTTCCCCCAGAAGCTATTCAACATCAGCTTGGCTAGTGCTCTCAACCCAGGATTCTTCTTTATGTTGTTGTAGTCCAGGAGTATTCCCTCCTTTTCGTGGTAATCTCTGATGTACCTCCATTTCTCATCTTCGGTCTGACACCATTCTGGCCAACCACTGGCTTCCTGTTTCATTTTGAGGAAGGTGTTGACATATTCGGTAAAGAGTCCTCCATTTTTTGTTTTCGGATCGTACTGTTCCGTTTCATCGAAATGCCACACTTCGTAGATGCGCTGAACTACATATCCTTTCTCCAATGCTTTCTTTAATTCGTCCGTGACCCATGTTCCCGTTAATGATCTTTCCTCGTCGTTATGTTGACACGGTGTCTGTTGATGGTTTTCACTACATGTTCTACACAGAGTAAATAGTAATTTATTGTTCATTTTTACTGGTAATACGGGTATGTAGAGTCCTCTTGGGGGCAGTACTTTGCATTTGATGAGTCCTTCGTACTGCTGTA
>MJUT01023803.1:100486-143181 GCA_002080005.1 Gigantidas platifrons
ACCTCTTATGAACATGTATAGGCTACACTAAGCACAGTCACTTGCTCCCGGTCAATAAAAATATCGACTATCCACATATATACACGACTTGCTCCCGGTCAATAAAAAAAATCGACTATCCACATATGTACACTAGACTAGTGTATATATGTGGATAGTCGATCTTTTTATTGACCGGAAGCAAGTCCCTGTGCACTAAGGTACATGTACATGCTTTGTAAGCGTCCGTTTTATTTCTTAATATGGTCATAATAAAACTCTTTTCTTGCGACTTAAAGATAATACTTTTATTTTACATATACTCGTCAACTAAATCTGTGCTTCTAACAGGTAATATCACCCGCGCTGTACTAGTTAAGCTTCAATGTTTGCCCCATCCAAGTTTTATAATTTAGTGCCGTCATTAGGTTAACGTTAAGATACAAGCGTCTTTGTGATTCAAACGCACAATTAACCACTTATGGAACAGTAGCGTCACCAAACGGGAGAAGCGGTGAATGATTCCTATTAAAGGAAAAGGACATGGTCTTAACAAGTTAGCGTGAAAATTTAAATGACAGTAAATAAAAGACATTTGTGTTAATGAATGTTAAAAATAGTATACCGTAAGGTAGAATTTGATGATTGAAGTTGCCTGTAGCACCAAATAATGGGGATCGCCATTTTTCAAAACTCTTCAATGTGGAGGAGACAAAAGTCATAATGGGATCATAATCTATTCTCGGATTTATCCTGCCCGTGTCGGTATATATCAACATTGTATCAGTTGCAATTTTATCATTAAAAATTATGTAAATCGTAAAATAACGTCTTATATTTATCTTTTGATATTTACAATATCATTATGACTTCATGTCAAGCATTTTATTGCACTAATGAAAGGGAAAATGTGAGAAGAATTTTTTTGTTGTAATTACCGGTCAGGACTATCCTTGTCAACACATCGACCAGTGACCACGAAAAACACGGGAAAGCATTGGGGACAAAACAAAGAAAACAAAACATGTGTAAGCATAAAACGACTTAAAACTGACAGTTATTTAACCTACGGCCAATCACGTAAAACATGAAATTATACGTAGAACACACCCCACCCTTTTCACCGTACAAATAAACTCCTTTGTTTTATGAAAATGTAACATGGGATGGGAATATTAAGAACAAAATTAGAACGATATACAATTATAAACATTGTATTGCAGTTGATCTGATATTAAAACATAACCAAACGGACACGATGTTGAAAAGAGTCAGATACATGTTATTTATTCAACTAATATATGATCTGACTGCGTGGCGTCACATGAAGAGGTGTCATGGCCGCTTACACTACGACAGGAAATTCCAAATATTCATATTTTTAATTGGGTATATTAATGTTAATAAAGGTGTGGTTTTTTTTTTAAATAATAAGTTACTTACGAATAACTAGTTATAATGAATTGAATTAAAACAACTTTTCAACTGACTGGTCTTTTCCTTTAAGGAGAACCGTTGAAGGAATCACTTTGTTATAAATTATAAACTTGTTCATTGAAACTCAAATATTTTTAAGGATTGATCGCAATTATTGTTCGCTTCATGAGGAAATAGCCCCAATCAGGTTATACACACCGTGTAACCCGCGCGCGTATACGTAGCTGATTACGCAAGGGTGTGTACAACCTGATTGAGGTTATTTCGAATGAACTGAACAGATAATTTCGATCAATCCGATTATTAAAACTTTTTATGTTATGATATTGCAAAATATATTTATTTTTTCATTCAAAGAAAGCAAATCATGCGAAATAAATTTAAATAACCCCAAAGGTGCCTCATTTAAAGAAAATCACCTGATGACAACGGCACGCGACCACAGGCATTTGACCGATGGACCTAAATTTCCCCGTGTTTGTCACGGGGGTACGTATTTTCAGGGCTAGTAACGATGTAGGGCCTCTGTTTAATTGTGGGTCCTGTGTCCATACGAATACTATAGAAAAATACACAAGGTAAGAAACAAAATCACTGAAAATGGCGGCGTACTGCTAAATTTCTTATTATTGTCGATTTCCCTGATTTCTGAAAAATAAACGGATGGAATGCACTAACCTTGTGGACCCCCATCAGCTGTTGTGCCACTGGTTTACTCTCATATTCGTACTAATTTGCATATATACCCCCGACTATCTGTTCCCAAGACAGATTGTCAACGAACACGGAGGTCGACCACTTATTTTCTATTACGCGACACGCGATTGGTCAAGGCAAATTTCCGGAAAATAATTGACCAATCGCGTCCCGCGTAACAGAAAATAAGTCGACCTCCGGGTTTGTGTACAATTTTGTTTCTTACCTTGTGTATTTTTCTATAGTATTCGTGTGGACCCAGGACCCACAATTAAATAGAGGCCCTACATCGTTACTAGCCCTGAAAATACGTACCCCCGTGGCAAACACGGGGAAATTAAGGTACATCGGTCAAATGCCTGTGCACGCGACGCCTTGAGAACGACATCTATTTTTCGATTCCGTACATTGACAAATAACCTCAACTTTTTAAACCAATCAGAACACGTATAAAATGACATGTAAAATTAATTAATTTATTTATAAATGAGTATATTAAAGTCAAATATATTTCCAAATTTGAAGCAAATGCATCGATTAAATAAACATTTCCACGCATTCCGAGCCAGTACGTACAGTTTTATGACATTTCATTTCGGCTGTCAAGTCAATAAAATTAACCTCTAAAATATAATTTGTTTCTCATTTTTTACAATATCTCTGTAATTTTGTTTTCTCCAAAATTGAAATAAATCGATATAGTAAATTCACAAGGTAATTTGATGACATTTCATTTCGGCTGTCAAGTCAATACAATTTTTTCTTCGTTTTTGGTAATTTTCGATTATATCTTTTTTAGTGTTTAATTTTAAACTAAAGAATAGATTTATAGGTCAAGTTGTTCTTATAAGTTTGGTCGATAGTTAGCAGGGTGATATTTTTATATGTATACGTGTATTTCTGCTGTTTCCTTAGCCAGCAACTAGTGCTTCAGTTCCCATATTTATTGAGATATTTCTGTTTTCTAGCATAAAATGCTTATAAGATTTTTTTATTAAAATTGCTGTACTGGGTTATAATAACCCAGTACAACAATTTTAATAAAAATCTGAGATATAGTAGTTAAATTAAAAACAATTATCAGAATCTCCCATGGAACAACACCATTGAAGAAGATACCATCCGTTACTCAGACCTCTTTGCTGGCGGGAAAGGGATCAATGTTTGGCCCATTGTCAAGGACTCCACCCCAACACCCTGTTCACGGCCCTTTTGACCTTGTTGGTTATTCTTGCTGGCTGCAAAAGGGTCCACATAATAGTTCAGGGAGCTTAAAATGTAGGTCCTCCACTGGATGTATACCTATTCATTACTTCTAGAGATGTTATCTATATACATTTGTACATCTTTAATTTTGTCAAATGCAACTTTCACAAGATAAAGATTTTTAGTACATTTATTTTGCATGTTTTTTAATCGGATATATTCATTATTACATCATCATGTACCTGGCATATTTATATTTGTATAATAATTACATCTAAACATTTTGGCATCTTTAAAATAGATTATGATGGGATGAGTCTGAGAGTAGAAAGAGTGTTTCATCATCTGTAAAAATTGCAATAATTTGGATTAATAAATGTTTAGAACTTTATATTTTATTAGTTAACTCAAAAAAATTAAGAACATCACAAAAGGTCCTTAAATACACAAAAAATAATGTACATTTTTGTAGTTGGTAGTTGCATGGTGTAACGGTCTTAATGTGATTATAGTAACCCTACTATCCAAATTACGTTGTCACAATGCTTTGACAATGTAATTTGGCTATAAAAGTCCTTTTAGGGTTGTACAATTTTTGTAGTTGTATAACTATAGAGATGGTTGTAGTTGCGTCCTCTAAAGGTCTTTAGGTGGTCGTAGTTAGTAGTGTAAAGGTCCCTAGGGGTTTGTAGTGACGTTGTGTAAAGGTCCCTATCTAGGTGGTTGTAGTTACGTTGTGTAAAGGTCCCTAGGTGGTCACAGTGTAATTACGTCATGTAAAGGTCCATTGGTGGTTGTAATTATGTCGTATAAAGGTCCTATGATGGTTGGTAGTTACGTTGTGTAAACGTCCTTAATTAGTTGTAATTACCTCGTATAAAGGTCCTGTGATGGTTGGTGGTTACGTCGTGTAAACATCCTCAAATGGTCATGGTTGTCGTTTGATTGTAGAAATATAGTCTCTAACATTGTTTCCCGTTTATTACGATAATTTCTCAAATCAAGATAGTTAAATTTTCACAATTTAAAGTTCGAGGTTTTTTTTTAAAAAAATATTTCATAAAGTAGACGACGTGATTTGTTTACATTTTTTAAACGTTGCTAGATGAGCATAGCAAATTACGTAATTCGTAATTGACCAATCAGCGACTAAGAACAAAGTGATCCACACGTTGATTATCGATTTTTTCTCACACGGGTTGAGAAGTGTGAAAATTGAACAAGAATTAGAGAAAGGTCTTTTACTACGTAGTACCACAACGTTGTAGTTACGCTTAGAGGAGTCTACAAATCGGCGTAGTTAAAACGTAAAATTCTTACGTTGTAACAACGAAAAAGTTACGTTGTCACAACGTTTTGACAACGTAATTTGGCTAGTAGGGTTATCCCCCTCCCTTTTTTATTTTCGCAATTTTTTCCCCATGCACTTCTCAACATAATTTTGGTATCAAGTAATCATAAATCTACCATTTCTTTCTCTCTATATTGATTTCTTTACCAATTTGTGCCATTTTACTATCAAGCTATTTTACGATTTACTATTACTATCAAGCTATTTTACGATTTACTATTAATAAAATAGTAAATCGTAAAAATAGCTTGATAGTAAAATGGCACAAATTGGTAAAGAATTCAATATAGAGAGAAAGAAATGGTAGATTTATGATTATTTGATACCAAAATTATGTTGAGAAGTGTATGGGAAAAAAATTGCAAAAAAAGGGGGGGGGGTAATGTAGGTCATGACCCCATGTACCTGTGGGATTGACTTTAAACAGAACAATCTTTAACAAAATGTGCAATTATGACAATAAAGTATTTGTTTTGTAAATGTTTACCCCTGTGATACGTACAGCATTTATAAGTAAAACACGTTAGGGTTTTCAAAAGATTTGATAATCAGCATATAATATTATTATCAAGAGAACTACACTTTACATATAAAACAGAACCAATGTTTTGTCTTCGATGCATGCTTTAGTCTTGCACATGTAAGGTGTTACCATTCAAGGCAAGAACTACACGTAACACTTGCATGACTCTTTTTCAAATTGTGTCAACGATTGTTTTAATTCCTCATATGAGTTGAATTTCGTAATTTACTTCAAGTTTTTTTTATCGACGAAGTGTCGCCTTCCATTTTTAAACTCAAATGATTTCTAACATTGAGAGCAACTCACCAAATTATTATTATTAAATTTATCCTGCAGGTAAAATAAGCATTGTTTTTACAATCATTAATATTAGCCTTCAGTCACCGTAATTTACATAGGAATTATTATTATTATCATAAATTTAGAAAAATAGTATTTATCATCAAAACTAATATGTTAACGACCGGCAAAATAGCAAATCCCTATTTTAATTGCTATTTTACCGGAGCCGGCAAACTAGCCACTGCCTTAAAATTAACCTCTAAAATTTGTTTCTCATTTTTTACAATGTCTCTGTAAAAGAAGTTTTTCCAAAATTGAAATAAATCGATATAGTAAATTCACGAGGTAATAAAAAAAAAGATATTGTCATTTCAATAATTTTACGCACATTTTGATACAACCCAATTTTTTTTCTACAAATACTATAGAAAAAAAATTGGGTTGTATCAAAATGTGTTAAATACGTCAAAATTAGTTGATTCTGCGTAGAGAAGGTTATAATAGAGGCACTAAAAGGAAAAATATATNGTTTTAATGAAATAAGGGTTTTCTCTCTTCTCTTTGAATTTTACCACGATGTCAACAAATGTCACGTGATTCCAGGACGTCATGAATATTCATATCTCATGAATAAAATAATGAGCATGATTTTGCCATATGTAGTTTTAATGAAATAACGAAAATCACATATTCTACCCGAGCGCCTGTGATTTTACGGACATAATTTACCGTAACTATCGATAATCCGGCATCTTCATTTATTGTCCGTATTTGACCGGTAGGTATTTTCACCGCCGACCACCGCCGACCACTTAAAAAACACTAAATAATGTATCAAATACTGTTTTATTTTCAAGATATAGTAAAAAAAAGATGTTATATATTGTTTCTTGATTATGAAAATCATCTGAATAAAAAAAATTACTCTAAGCCTAAAAGTATGCAATTCCTCAGATGCGGTCAGTACCGCCGATCACTTTGAACTTTCTTTAAAACCATAAATAATAATTTAAAATGTTCACCAGAATATCGGAATATAATTATGTTGAATATATGAATAAAAAATAACTTTTTAAAACTTTTTGTGATCATTAGAACGGCCCTGATTTTTGTTAGTTACATGTAGGTATAATTGTTAAAAACGGTTTATAAAACGCCTTTAAACGG
Source organism: Gigantidas platifrons (assembly GCA_002080005.1). NCBI lineage: Eukaryota > Metazoa > Mollusca > Bivalvia > Mytilida > Modiolidae > Gigantidas > Gigantidas platifrons. The sequence goes on from MJUT01023803.1 coordinate 107,128, forward strand.
TTTTTAGAATCAATCGTGAAGCTTTATTTTATTTCCAAACATCTTGATTGGAAAAACGTTTGCATAACAATAACTCTAAGCAAAACTTGTTATTTAATGAATGTATAACGGCAAAAAAATCAAAGGTTGTGTTTTGAGAGCAATATATCTGCAATTCCTCTGTGGTCGATTTCACAAAAAGTCGTAAAACTAAGATCAGTCGTAAGTGTGAATTTCAACCAATCAAAAGCTTGGAAATCACACTTACGATAACACTTACGATTAATCTTAGACTTACGACTTTTTGTGAAATCGACCCCTGATGCGGTCAGTACCGCCGATCACGTTGAACTTTCTTCATCTGTCCGTCATGTAAACATATGCTGTACATTGAACTCGAAATTTATTGATCAATAACTATTGATCGGGCGCCCTATAGTTTTCAATATGTCTGTCGATCTGTCCGTCATGTTTAGGGCAAGGATGTATATTCTTACTATATACATCCTTGTTTAGGGTAAATATACGTTGTACATTGAACTCGAAATTTATCGTGTGTATTTATGTCTGTATGATCGTGTAATACTATATTTATATGTCTGTGTGATCTTGTATATTCATGTCTGTATGATCGTGTATATTTATGTATGTTATATGTGCGAATAATCGTGTGGTTATATGTCCAAATGATCGAGCAAGTTTTATTGTTTTGTATGCATGCTGATTCTATCTTGAAAAAAAAATGTATATAATGCGTATTATCTTTTAATCTTCCATGACTTTTTTAAAGATTCATATTAGGCCAAGATGAAAATTATGTGTGTTTCCTTTTTCCCGTCCCTTGCTATAATATATGTTACAATTTTATTCAAAATAAATAACATAACTAATAAACACACATGTATTTCACTTTGGCCTAATAAAAGACAAATACTTCAGCTATATTTAATACACAAATACATTGCAATTGGCAAATTATCAACAGTGACAATCAACAAATCAACAGATCAATCAGTAAAGGTGTCAATTTAACACCCTAATTGGTAATTATCATTCAAAGTCACACGTGCCTATAATTGAAACAGGAAGCCAAGTACATCTACAGTGTACCATGTTCAATATACAAGTAATGAAGCCTCAGTATAAAAATAAGGTTATAATGGACGAATGAAAAGAAGACAAAAACAAGATGGCCCTCACAAACCCACAAACCACTCTTTGCATCCAAGGTCATTATACGTATACATATATCATGATATGCAGTGTTATTCCATATTGACAAGATACAACTTTGTGATCAAATCGCAACCATACAAATGTAATTACATACAGAGGATGATGTACAGTTAACTGGTCTTGTCATCCCCATCCCCACTTTGTATTCTTAGAAACCTTAAGGTACCCAAATATATTACTTGATACGAATTTTGGTGGTTGATGGTATTTTTAATGTTGTCGCTAGTATTATTTGTGTGATAGGCGTCTTGTCAACACCCCTTCCAAAAGTATCTGAATTGTTAGATAATTATTATAGCGGTCCATATAATTACCCAAAGGGACCTAAAATGTATCCAAAGTGGCCTCAAATGTATCCAAAGGAACCATAAAGTACACTAATTTTCATTAGAATAAGAATGTGTAATTAATTTGTGTATTTAACATTAAATTTACTCTTTTTAGACGTGTATTTAATTACCTGAATCTTGACCTTCTAAAATGGATATATATTACTGAAAAAAATATAGTGACATTTATATGAAATTGTATCTGTTATATTAGTAAGGGTTTAATGTTTGATCATTTATTGATTACATAAAAAAATAACAGTTACTGCGAGATAGCGCTTGGTATACGAAAGCTCGGCTTGGACTACAAAACCTGACCGGAACTACGAAAAAGCCCATCATCGCCAATCATTGGTATTCATTAATAAATATTAATTAATGTGTCAAAACCAAACCGTTGTTTTTAAATTATTTAAATTATATAATTTACAGGGTTTATTTGACATTTAAATTGTTATTTTGTATATGGTCCCTTTTGGTACCTTTAGGGTCCCTTTGGGCACCTTTGGGTAATTATATGGACCCACTATTTAATATTATCATCGAGGATACTTCTAAGTTGCAATTTTCATTAATTTTTGTGTTTTTGATGTGGTCGGCGGTGATTTTTAAGTGGTCGGCGGTGGTTGGCGGTGGTCGGCGGTGAAAATACCCACCCGTATTTGACTTTAGATTTAGTTTTCTTTATTTACTTCCTGTTTAATATTCGTTATCACGAGATATAAGTGCGATTTTACCTAGTCATAGTCTATCATCTATGTCATTCATTTGACAGTTGGATATCATAATATAATCTCATGTCTACGTTTGAGCCATTCTGAAATCTATTTGGTAAGTGTACAAACCATTCCTTGTTTCATGAAACAGAAAACGTTCCAAGCCCAAGGATGGCATAGCAGTGGGGAAAAAAATATAAACAAATGTAGCTTGCATCGATACGTAGTGATGCGAAAGTAGTTTTTCTCCTATAGCACGGGAGTCTGGTATCAATGCCATTATACAATTATTGACTTTGATATACAATGTAGGTTGATACAGGGATTTATCAACCTGAAAAAAGTTATATTCGCTGAGCCGAAGGCGAGGTGAATATTGCTTTTTGAGGGTTGATAAATCCCAGTAGCAACCTATTCCAAAGTCAATGATCGTTTTATTATATGATTATACATGGGAAAAAACGTTTCCGGCATATTTTTAGCTTTTAAATATGAATATTTTGACAGCTACATTTGTTGCTCTACGCGTGTTTTTGGCATCTTTTTCCTTCAAGATTCTTCTGAATTCAGCCTCGTCCACTGTGGCAAACCGTGCAGACGACAATTTGTCGTCCATTTTATTTTATTTTTTTGTGTACAGACGTCAAGGCATTCTCTAATAGAGAATGACGTCAAGGAACCCCGGATGAAAGACACCCCCTGATTGGCCTATGTTGCAGAGAGACGTAAAATTTGATTGGAACGTGGAATTCTGGAATCTATATTTCTATTTTTAGCCCAAATTGGGGTGACATTACAGTCCACACTACCTATGATCTATTTTTAGCTCATTTAAGGTTGACATCGCACGTACGCATTACTTTTCAAGTTGATTTCAGCCAATTAGAAACTACATGTAGACTAAAGTTCAATCATATAATAAAGCTATTTTTCAACTTGTTTTTCATTTTTCCCTTGTGCGATATCTGACTGAAAGTGAAAACTATTCTCATTGAGATTTGATCTCCGAAGACATTGTCTGCTCTGTATGTGTATCTCTAATTAGTGTTACATGTACACCAGCTTTCTTCCAAAGTGGGCTCAGTTTCTTTTTTACCCTTTTAACTGGTCAGTGTCATAGAAATAAACTAAGTCATATGGGCTATATATACTGATGTGCAATAACTTTCAGGTCATAGTCTTAAAATTTTGTCTGGGTTGTTTTCCACGTATGTTTTCTCTCCACCAATGCTGAACATCAACTCAGCTGGTTGGTTAGTTTCCCTGCCTAACATCAACATGCACCTGTGTTCCTGTTAACACAATACCTCATTCCTCCTGCCAATGCTTTTATTAATTCTGTGCCGAGTCTATGAAATATCCCACAGCATCCATAAGAGTTCCATTCTTTCTACATTACACAGCTTATAGTTCACTTGATCATTTCCATTATCGAGGCCAAATATTTTTGAACTATTGCGACCACATCCTTCAAATAACTGTTTTATTACTTAATGACACATTTGAATCTCTATTCTCCAATATTTCTTCAAGTTCTGTCACATTTATATCGGCAAACCTGTCTATCTCTATGGACGCTGCTGCATACACAACATCACAGTCGGACGACAGTTTCAAATCATATGACCAATTTCAGCCAATCGGGGAAACTTGATAAAAGGTCTTACGGGGTCACTGCAAATAGTAAAAACTATTGCCGGTTAATAATTCATTCCGGGTGCAATAGGTCGGCATAAACAAAAAATCCTTACAAATGGTAAAAAATATTATCTACTTGATTTTTATTGAATAAAACAGGGAAATACTTTCTACTTAGGTAATAAATTTAATATAAGTCACTCTATTGAAACATCTGTTATCAAGTACTATATAATGAAACCTTTAAATACATGTACAGTCAAATCTGCCAATGCGGTCATCTCTATTAAGCAGTCACCTGTTTTAGTAGGCCTTTTTTTGTTTACCCCAAATATGACCTCTTAAGAGTCATTCTCTCTAAGCACCAAAATGAGGTGGAAATAGCATTTTTTGAAAAAAGTACAAATATGTTTAAAAATAAAGACCATCATATGAAATAACCATAAAACAGATCCCGGGGTTTAAAAATATGTTTTACTATGGATACGCATCATTTTTTTTAGTAACCAGGAATTTCCAAGCATTTTTGTGAAAAAAAAAATACTAATTATTTAATCAGCTTGTTCTTTTTATTTGGGTCAACATGAGAAAAACTTTGATCCTTACAGAGAATGACTCTTAATACAGATTTGACTGTAGTTTAATTCTTTTTTCAATTGTAATATGCAACATTTGACAAAATCTTCAATTACTATACAACCACTACGGTCGGTCCCTCATAAAAATTGTGTTGTTTTAACGGTTTCCATTCACTTTCTCGTGCTTTATATGTTTATTTAAATTTTAATGCTTGCTCAGATTATAGTTGGGGGGCCGTCATGATCGTATGATAGGATTTACAACTACCTATATAATATGCAATCAGTAAGCAGTGCCTATCACCACTAAAGTTGTGAGTTCGAATCCCTCTCATATCATGCATGGTGAGGTGTACTTGATAAAACATTATGTGATGATGTTTGTCAGTGACTTGCAGCAGGTCGTTGGTTTTCTTCTGGTAATCTGGTTTCCTCTACCAATAAATCTGACCACCATGATATACAAAAAAATGTAACTAAAATATTGTTGAAACAGAAAGTGGCGTTAAACACCATAACTCTTAAATGTTTATGATTTACTTTTGCATTCTAATTTATGTCCCTTTATAATTTGAAACATTGGTTTATTTGAATAAATGAAATTTAAAGAAGTATCTCTCAATACTGATAACTTAAGTAACATTTTATTATGTTTTAAAATTTCAGCATCACCTAAACTAATGCGGATAATGAATTCTATACCATCTGATGTAACGAACGAGGCATGTATAGAAGATGACGAACATACACCATTATTGTCTGGGCAATCATCGCCTAGGACACGCTTGGTGTGGCAACTATCTCAGTCTGCTGGATACATTTTACCAGGTGCTAGTGGTACACAACAGAGAGCCAGATCAAGCCAACGAACTTTAGGAACCTTTGCTGGAGTGTTTTGTCCAGTAGCATTGTCAATGTTCAGTACACTTCTATTCCTAAGAGCTGGTATGTATAGACTACAGTCAAACCTGCTTGTCTTTAGTGACCACCACCTTTGTTAAGCAATAACTTGTATAATGTGACCTTAATTTTATTTCCCTTCACAGTGCGTTTTGTTCCAATTAAATCTGTATTAAAGCAACCACCTGTCTTATGGTGACCATGTATTTCACTGTTCCCTTGCAAGATCACATTAGACAGGTTTGACTAACTGATCATTTGTAAGCATCTTTATCTTGACTATATGTGTAATATGGATTAGGCACAGCCTACAGGCGAGCATCACAACTACGCATAGACATGTACAAAATGTACATGTACAAATTGTAGTTTTGGGTTCTTTTCTTCATTATTCTTGAATATTTTTCTTTGTTCTTCAATTCGACTTACCCAGTTAATTCTATTGCATTTAGGAGATTTTTTGGACAGAGATATATCGGGGATGACTTCTTTTAGGGCCGATCGTTCTTTAGGGGTGAAACAAGAAGGTCTAACGATTGTCCATTTTTAAAATAAAATATTTCCTGTACTTCACTCCGATTGTCCATTCTATGCCGAAACTTAGAATCCATTTCGGGTTGGTAGTGATCATATATTGATTCATCTCCTTACACACATGTTGCTGTTTTGCTCGCATCTTGCGATGCTCGCTATTAACATCAAATACCATCAGAACAACAAAGATGCCCAGATTTAACGGTAATCAACAGCAGTAAATTAAAGAGTGCTGCTTATAATTAACTACAGGCTAGGGGCCATTTTACACTCATTTTAGGGTATGGATGGCTCTCATTTTTGAAGACCCTATTGTGATTGTGAAATGTAGAGCAGCAGTAAAAATGTTGCCCATTCCTTTAATTTGTGTGTAGGTGTACATGTGTGTATCATTGAATAGTCTCTCATATTCTGACTTACTTGACTTAATTCCTTCTCTCCTCGTGAAGAATAGGGCTGGAAGCAAGTCCTCTCCATTTGCTTCTGTCCTGGGCTGATCTTACTGCCTGTCATGATGATTCGAAACCAGACTCTTTCATATTTCATTTCATCTGCATCCATATCCCTTCTTACTAAATCAGTGCCTAGCTATCACCACTAAAGTTGTGAGTTCAAAGCCAGCTCAAGGCAATGTGTACTCAATACAATATTATGTGATAAAGCTTGTCAGTCACTTGCTGCAGATTTGTGTTTTCTCTGGGTACTCCCTCTTTCTTACTAATTAGATTTGATTATACTAATTAATATTATATTTATTCAGTCATTTATTCCATATACAGTTTGTTATAAATGAGCCTTATGAGTGGTCTTTGAGTGATTATCTTGTGGTTTCTTTAGTTGATTTTATTTTCAGCTCACATGGTCAGGACTTGTTGCGATTTTACTGCCTCTCCACATTTCAACATATTCATGGCAACTAAGACCCAAAAGTGCTATTAGAAAATAAGATTGGCTGAGATTAATACTCTATTTTTCAAAAACTCCTCACATGTTTCAAATTTAATTTGAAGTGAATGATTCCTTGGCTGATTTTTGTACTCATTACAAATCAAAGAAGGCCACCACCGCAGGACATAGTTTAATACAGGACCCAAAATTCAAGATGGTCACCTTTTTGATTAATAATGGACCATAAAAGTTTTTTGCTATTTTTTTTTTTAAAAGGAGTCTTAAAGGGACAGAAAGTCCGAAATTTTGCATACATGTATTTGGAAGGTACATGGAATTTTTATTTTTCATCCAATTTTGATGTAGTTTTTTTCCTTAAATTATTTGTTCTGAGATCTAGACCTTGCAATAGTCAACAGATTTTCTCTATCTCTTAAGGTTTCGGAGATAAACTCGATCAATAAAAGCAGAATTCCAAAATTTGAACTTCCAAAGTTCCTTATTTTTAAAAAGCAGAATTCCAACATTTGCACTTCCTTATTTTATTTTTCAGCCATTTTTAATGCAATTTTTGTTGTTGCAAAATGGTATGAAATGAGTTAATTTATTGATGGATAATAACATTTTATGCTCTTTTAAACCCCAGATTGTCATGCTCATAAATGTGGACAGTAAACAGGCTCTTATCTAAAGCCTCAAATTGATTTTTTTCACTGTTGGGATGGTCGTTGGAGTCTTTCAAAACTCTGTTTTTCTGGTGTTAGCTATATGAAATATCATAGTACTTGAAATATGAGCTATTAATATTTACAATGGTACAAGTGTTTGTATTTGACAAACTGTCAACCATCTTTAGAGACAGTTACATAATGTAACTATTGTGAGTACCTCTGTACTACTCATCAAAGGTAAAACAGGAAATGAATTATCACTATCAGTAAAAATGTGTCACAGAGTTCACTTAAACAGTAATCATAATAGTGGTATGACCTTAAAGGCCTTGACAGTTGGGTTAAATATGGATCAGATTGAAAGTTGAACTTTATCTCTTTATACATGTACTGTTATAATGATAGATGACAAATTGAATTTAACATTGTTAAAGAAAACATACAGTAGTCAGAGATATGGCTGATAAATCATTGTGATAGACATATCACTCTTCTTAGTGATACTGATATATTTTTTGGTCTGTTTAATCTATTTACTTATTTTGATATGCCTTTTGGGTGATAGTATAAGTTATACTCTAAATGTAAAAGAAATTTTGCAGATACACAATGTATATTTAATAGAACAAAAGATATATCAATATCACCAAGATGAGTGGTTACCTATCACAGTGATTTATCATGCTATGTCGCTGACTGTACTGTATATATATAATATAAATGTCTAAAATGGTTTGTAAAACAACACCAAGTACACAAAACAAAGTGATAAAGAATTTAACACTTCCTTGAATGACAAAATTTTCATCCCACCGAGGGACTTTATCAATGTCTATTTAAATAATATTAAGATTATATGTACTTTTGTATGTTATATAGATAGATTACAAATTAAATTTAACATTCATCTAACAAAACATATTTAGTGCATATTTCTAAAGGTAGACTGCACCCATGCAGCATTTGTCAATATATGGATAATTCATAAAGCAAATTAAACTATTAAACCTTATAAATAAAATGAAATAAAACAGTTTGTTGTATTCATTATAAAGAGTAATATTTTTGATGTGAGTAGCATGGTTTATTAGATATGTTTATTTTTACAATTTACAGTTCCTAGAAAATATAATTATTATTAAAACTAAGGTTCTCCTCCCATGGGCATAGATTAGACCAAAACTTCTGTCTCCTGTGTGCATATATTCGCTATTCCATGTTCTATTTTCTTTATTTGGACGTTTATTTTATTTTTTTCCATTTTACTGTTGCACACAGGAAATCGAAAAAAATAAAATAAAAGCGAATATATGCACACAAGAGACAGAAGTTTCGGTCTAGGGCATAGGTGACCTTAACTGATTTTGACTGGACCCTCTTTAGGTCCTTTTGGTTTTTATTTGCTCCCATGGACTTTTAAATTATTTTATTTCCTGTCTTTCGAGTGTACATGATAAAGATAATTCCAGAAATGTTGTGCACTCTAAATTTGATATCTATGTTCTTATTAAAGGGATATTAAAGCTCGTTTTAACATATATTTTTTCAACTCGTGACAAAGGTTGTTTCTTTTCAATTTAATTGTAAAAACAATCTAAAAATACTTTGCATGCCCATATAATCCCTAATATCGTTAAAATATCACTTACGAATTATGTCACTTTTACAAAGTTTTATTGATAAAAACCGGGTTAATGTTTCATAAATTTCATTTTTTGAACAAATTGCAAGTTTTCATGAGATACAAAAAATTACCAAAATAAGCTTTAATATCCCTTTAAGCAAAGTAGTTTAATTTGACTTTTATTTTGAGTTAAAGTTTTACTGTAGAGTATATCACATTACAAACAGTTTATTTTTCTACAAAACTCATGATAAAGAGTTTTTATTAATAACTGACAGTACTTAGTACAACTGGTGGTTTTTGATAGTTCAAGCAGTAAACATGACCGAATATTTTTATCAGACTTTAAATATGGCTCTGTGGTTTGATGTTGGTCAAGTTATGACACTTTGAATAAATGACATTGTCTATAAGGGGCCATCGTGGTCGTGATTGTATGATAGTTGGATTTACAACTACCTATGCAATCAGTGCCTATCACCACTAAAGTCCTGTTAATGGTGAGGTCTCAACATTACGTGATAAAGTTTGTCAGTGACTTGCAGCAGATCAGTGGTTTTCTCGGGGTACTCCGGTTTCCTCCGCCAACAAAACTAACTGCAGCGATATAACTGATATATTGTTGAAAGTGGCGTCAAACACTATAACTCTAACCTGATTAGATCAGAGAGTGCCATACTAATGTAAGATAATTAATTAATTTAAAGATTGGCAGCAATGCATTGATTGTCACATGTTGATAATGATTTACATAAGTGTAAGAGATTTTCTTTTATTTTACAGGATTTGTTGTCGGCCAGGCTGGTATACTAGAAACCATTTTACAACTTATTTTGGCATATTTTATTTTACTGATGACAGTCCTGTCAATCTGTGCAGTGTCAACCAATGGTGCAGTGGAGGGAGGCGGAGCCTATTGTATCCTTCATTAGATTAAGTTTATCAGGAAAAAAAAACAAAGGAAGGAATTTAATAAGTTAATTGATTATGAAATAGATAATATACATACATGTACATTGTCAGAACATATAAACTTTATTTGTATGAGCTTTAGAAACAGGTATAAAAGCGAGTCTGTGGCGAGCTTTACTAGTCTGTTTTGCAGTGAGTGCAAATGGATTTGAGATTTTCTGACAATATACATATATTGTGTTCAAGCCCAAAACAACTGCCAAATTGTCTAAAAGTAAAAAGAGCAAAAACAAGAGTCGTTTTCATCAGTTTTAAAGATGTCCTCTGTGAAGTCTGTGCTAATAGTGTCCAATCTCATTAGTGATGTCATATTCACTAATTTGCATGACAATAAACAAATACTTGGTTGGCAATAAAACAATAAAGTAATTGACAGGAAAATAACCAATTTTTAAACTTTTATAACTTTTTTATTTCCAAACCAATGTTTGTTCTGTTAATTGTTTTAGAGACTTAAGAAAATTCATATTTTTTCTGTCAGTTTACATTTTTAAATTTTGATATGATAAATTCATAATTTTAATATGAAATAATGCAGTTAGTTTAAAACTAAATAAAACAAGATTGAATTTCCAATCCTTTTATTCTGAATATTTTTATCAAACCTTCAATGTCAATTAATTATTTCTATATAATTTTCACTTCTGAAAGAATTATTGAATTATCTTAAATAATAAAAAAAATAATGACAATTTAAAGTTGAGTCTTCAATGAAAGACAATGGAAATTTTCCATTTCTTGCCTACCAGACAGGTAAATTCTCAAGCCTGTGACATCACGGCGAACACTCCTATACTGTTGCCGTTTCTTACCTTTGCTCAACGTGAATCAGGTAGCAGAACAAATTATATCTTGGTCAGTGATGGTATATGACAAATATATATATCATTTTTAAACACTTAACAAAGTCAACCATGTATGAATTAATGTCATTATTGAAGACACGCTGCTGTTTTGCCTTAACCAATGTTACAGATATGATAAGCCGAGCATTAGGACCAGAGTTTGGTGGAAGTATTGGATTTTTGTTTTTCGTAGCCAATGTGTTAGCCTGTGGATTGTATATATCAGGTTTTGTTGAGGCAGTCCTTGACAATTTTGGTCCTAAAGGAAGCATGATAGACGAAGGTGCAGTTAGTTTGCCATTAAATTACTGGTACAAATACCTGTACTGTTCTGTGGTCCTGTTTTTCTGCCTGATCATTTGTCTAATTGGTGGGAGTATGTTTGCAAAGACATTATTAGTAATTTTTTCAGTAAGTTTTGACATAGGGAATTTGAAGTTACTACTTTCAAGCTGTTGTCATGAATTAGTGATATATGTTGAGAAGTGATTGCCTGTAATAGTAGAAAAAATTAGGCAGGCAAAAAAGAAGAATAATTACGATACATGTATATAGACAAGTGTCTTCTCTCCAGTTACATCACAGGCACTTGTTTCTATCAGTGGGGAACTCTTCCTCTCTCTTACTATTAGGGAGGAAGAGTTCCCCATTGATAGAAACAAGTGCCTGTGAGTTACATCTGTGGTGGGGTAGATGGTGTGTTTGAGTCTTGTTTGGGTCAAAGCAAAGACTATAAATTTACGATTATGAAAAGAAAGCTTAAACAATGATGGTGAGCAATTTGCTTCTTCTTCACTATGAATGCAGCATTAAGGAGTAAGAGCAAAGACTGGTTAGCTCTGAATCAGGGTAATGCGTTCTATTGGAGCGACATGTCTATCTCTGAACTGTTGTTTCAGTAAGCTACAAATGTAGCACGTTAAAAATCTAGTTAAGTATGTTGGTCTAGTTCAAAGCGGACATTATCTCCTTGATTAGCTCACCTGGCCAAAGGCCAAGTGAGCTTTTGCCATCATGTTTCGTCCGTCGTATGTTGTCGTCGTCTGTCGTAAACTTTTCACATTTTAATCTTCTCCTCAGAAACCACTGAGCCAATTTAGACCAAACTTTGGTGGAATGGTCCTTGGATCCCTTCCAAAATTGTGTCCGGTGATCCTGACTTCCAACCAAGATGGCCGCCAAGCTAAAAATAGAAAAAATAGGGGGGGGATGAAATTTTAATTGTCCATTGCTGCTTTAGTATAAATCAAAATGAGCTCAAATTTTAACTGCAGCTACATGGCAAGGAGTAATTTAACATATATTCCGGATTTTTCTGTGAAATGTTTCTTTCAGCCGATTTATACCGATTATGCAAATTAGGCATATTTTGATAAAAGATCACATTTAAATCTTCTTCTCTGAAACCGCTGAACCAAATTAAACCAAACCTGGCAGGGATGGTCCCTGGGTGGGTCCCTTTCAATATTGTGTCTGACAGCCCCACCCCCCATTCAAGGTGGCTGCTGTTGCTAAAAATAGAAATTTCTTCAATTGTCCATTGCTGCTTTAGTATAAGTCAAAATGAGCTCAAATTTTAACTGCAGCTAAGTTTGACATATATTTCGTTTTTAGCTCACCTGGCCTTTAGACCATGTGAGCTATTGCCATCACTTTTCATCCGTTGTCCGTCCGTCAACATTTCACATTTTAATCTTCTCCTCAGAAACCACTGGGCCAAATGCAACCAAACTTTGGTGGAATGGTCCTTGGGTGGCCCCCTTCCAAAATTGTGTCCGATGATCCCGACTTCCAACCAAGATGGCCGCCAAGCTTAAAATAGAAAAAAGGGGATGAAATTTAAAAAAATTCTTCTCCTCTGAAACTACTGAGCCAATCTCAACCAAACTTTACTGAAATGATCCTTGGGGTGGTCCCCTTCCAAAATTGTGTCTGGCATTTCAGACCTCCGACCAAGATGGCCACCACAGCTGAACTTAATTTAACATAGGACCCTCTGGGAAATTCCCATAAAAATCTTCTTGTCTGAAACCATTTGCTCAATAAGAACTAAATTTTGATGAAATAGTCATTGGATGGTTCTCTTCCAAAAATGTGTCCGGCTGTTCAGCCCTTCGACCAAGATGCATGGCCCCCACAGCCGAACTTAGCTTAACATAAACCCTATGGGAAATTCACATAAAAATTTCTCTTCAGAAACCACTTAGCCAATTGCAACCAAACTTTGGTGGAATGGTTCTTGGATGGCCCCCTTCCAAAATTGTGTCCGGTGATCCCGACTTCCAATCAAGATGGCCGCCAAGCTAAAAATAGAAAAAAGGGGGGATGAAATTAAAAAAAAATCTTCTCTGAAACTACTGAACCAATCTCAACTAAATTTTGCTGAAATGATCCTTGGGTGGTCCCCTACCAAAATTGTGTCCGACATTTCAGACCTCCATCCAAGATGGCCACCACAACCGAACTTAATTTAACATTGGACCCTATGGGAAATTCACATAAAATTCTTCTTGTCTGGATCCAGTTGCTCAATTGGAACCAAACTTTGATAAAATAGTCATTGGATGGTCCTCTTCCGACATTGTGTCTGGTGATCCCGCCCTCTGAGCAAGATGGCTGCACAGCTGAACTTAGTTTAACATAGGACCCTATGGGAAATTCACATAAAAACCATTTTGTCTGGAACCAGTAGCTCAATTAGAACCAAACTTTGATGGAATAGTCATTAGATGGTCCTTTTCCAAAACTGTGTCGGGCAGTCACGCTCTCCCACCAAGATGGCCACCACAGTGCAGTTGCGTTGTTATTGAAAGCAGCTTTGATCCAAGTGAGCGATTACAGGCTCCTGGGAGCCTCTGGTTGTAACCTGTTCTCTTCATGATATAGCTGAAAAATTGATCCCTTGGCATAAAGCAAAAATCACTCACTGACTCACCCAATGAGATGACTCATTTATCAGTGTATTGCAAGAATTATACATGCATATAACCCAACATCTGGGAAACAAAATTCTATACACCAAATGACATCATTTCCACTAGTGGGTAATGAAAAAGAATAAGACAGTCAAAGCATAACTTAATATTTTAAAAACATTTCTTGTAAGTAATCCAAATTAAAAAGAAATTGCAAATGAATCATGATACTGTTACCTTAAAAATATGCTTATTTTTCAAATCTACTGAAATCATTCCAAAACTTGGGGTTAGGTTTATGTTGTTTAATGCCACTTTCAACAATATTTAAGTTATTTCGTGGCAGTCAGTTTCATTAGTGGGGGAAACAGGAGTATCCGAAGAAAACCACATGTCACTAACAAACTTTATCACATAATGTTGAAACAAGTACACCTTGCCACGAGCTGGATTTAAGCTCGCAACATTAATAGTGATATGCACTGATTGCACAGGTAGTTGTAGATCAAACTACCATGCAATCACGACCATAATGGCCCCCTTAAGACTACTATGTAAAGACATGTTTATATAATTGTATAATGTAGATGTGTTGTTTTTTTTACAGGTAACTGTGATCTGTACATTTTCTGTCTACATCAGCATATTTGCAAAAACTAAGAGAGAATTAATTAATGATCCCAGAATACATGTACTTTTAAAGAAAAATGACTCTTGTGCAAATCAAACATATTACACAGGACTATCAACTGAAACATTTCACAACAATATATTTAGTAAGTATAAATCATTTCATATGTAAAACATTAGTTGTCAACCAGAACCTACCAAATGCAAACAAAGATGGCAATTTTTATACTATAATTTTATAATCTGTCCATCTAAATGAAAGACTCCTAAGAATATTCATGAATATTTACATAGACATCTATATTTGTGAATGCTAAAATCAGTTGGTTGGTAACTCTTAAAAAAGATAATTCGGTTCTTCTTTTTTCCAAGATATTGCCCTTTGTTAAAAAGGGGTAAGATTCTCATGAAATGTTTTCATTTATAACCATATATACATGTATTATATTTGAGGTTTGGACTTGAATCGAAGCCCGGGCAAACAAGCTTTAAGCTAAAGGGCATAAAATGAAGTTTTGTCCATTTTAATGTTATTTGAGTCATATGATCCTTAAAATTTGATGAAAAATTAATATACTTGCATATTGTAAATTGATGTAACTAAATAATGAATTCTGTAACAATACAAATTTGATGAAAACCATCCATCTGCCACTAGTCAATGGCTAACATATATCACTATAAGTTTTGTTTTAAGGAAACCTCTCCATGAACGAGATTCCAAATGAGGTTTGGTTTAGACAGGGTTCACTGTACAGCATAATTGTAAATTTTCAGTCCAGTATTAATCACTATTATATTATAGAAATTATATATATATGGTGTTTAAAACTGTGTTTGTTATAGCGAAAATCTATACCTACCCAAATTCTAGCTCAAAATAAGTGGTATCCTGTAGCAGGGAAAATTAATATTCATTGAGAGATTTTAGTGTTTCTTGCTAAGCACGTTAAATGTTCGTTACATTGTGATTTGTTTTTGGTCACATGGGGCCGTCATGGTCGTGATCGTATGGTAGTTGGATTAACAACTACCTATGTGATCAGTGCCTATCACCACTAAAGTTAAGTGTGATTGCCGCTCAAGGGAAACAACATTATGTGATAAAGTTTGTCAGTGACATGCAACAGGTCGGTGGTTTTCTCAGGGTACTCCAATTTCCTCCACCAATAAAATTTACCTCCACGATATAACTGAAATATTGTTGAAAATGGCATTAAATGCCTTAACCCTCTAACCTCTGTTGTAGGTCAATATGGTAAAGACTATATAACCCATGATCATATGACCTTTGCTACAGTATTCTCCATTTTGTTCAGTAGTGTGACAGGAATTCTTAATGGTGCTAATATGTCTGGTAAGTTTACTTATTAATGGTGCTGTTTAACCGCATCGCTGGTGTAATTCTAAGTGTGCTCACTGCATGTGTGGTACAAAAGTAGATCATGGGTTCGAGCCCAGATCAGGTCAAACCAACGACTAAAACATTGGTATTTGTTTCTTCTCCCTTAAGCATGCAGCATTAGATAGAAAGAGCAAAGACTGGTTGGCTCGAAATCTGGGTAATGTGTCCGAGTGGGGCGACATGTCTATCCACGGATTATTGTTGTTTCAGTGAACTAGCACTATAGAAATCCAGCTAAGCATGTTGGTCTAGTACAAAAAGGACCTCATCATCATCTCATTGAAAATTAACTTGTTCTCGCCATGATATAGCTACAAATTGCTGAGAGTGGCATTAAACTACAATCACCCACTCACTAATAGTGCTGTTTTATTTATTGTTGTCATGAATTTCATTCTTGCTTAAATAAGGGTAAGCTGAAATTATGGAACAAAACAAAGATAAAATATCCTATTAAATTTTATATGCTTATTATTGTTTTCAGTCATAATATTCTTTGATTAACTGATATTAAATCTTTAGAAATACCAATCAATTTTATTCTTAGAGTAAAGATATGTGGCTGATGGATTGTGCCTTCTTGGCTGGTGATCAGTTGCTTACAGAAGAGTTCACAAATTCCACTTTTGTACTATCCAGCTGGTTTGTGCTTTGTTGCCATAACCTGTGTGTGTTTGTGGTCTTTTGGGTGAAGGATATATGTGCAGGGCTTTTTTTAATGTTTTTTTTTTTTCTGTTTGATGTTCTGGGTTCTATGTATACCGGTAGATATCATATCTGTTTTTGTAAGTTTCAAATTTACCAGAAGAATGGTTCCTGTTCTTGCTGATTATATTGTTTGACTATTACTGTGCGATTTTGTTATTATTAATAACTTCAGTATTTATCAGGAGTACCAGTAGTTATTAGAATTGTGTCCGATGACCCTGATGGCCACCGTTACTAAAAATAGAAAATTTGGCAAAAAATCACTTAAAAATTATCTCCTATGAAACTACGGGGCCAATTGGGGCCAAACTATGGTGGAATGATCTTTAGGTGGTCATCTTTCAGAATTGTGTTTGACGACCCCGGCCGCCAACCAATATGGCCACCGTTACTAAAAATAGAAAATTCAGCAAAAAATCACTTAAAAATTATCTTCTCTGAAACTGCTGGGCCAATTATTGGACCCAAACTATGGTGGAATGGTCTTTAGGTGACCCCCTTTCAGAATTCTGTCTAACGACCCGGCTGCCAGCCAAGATGTCCACCATTACTAAAAATAGAAAATTTTGCAAAAAATCACTTAAAAATGATCTCCTCTGAAACTGCTGGGTCAAATGGGCCCAAACTATGGTGAAATGGTCTACCTTCACAATTATATCCGACAACCCCGCCCGCCAAAGAAGATGGCGGCCATTGCTAAAAATAGACGATTCGCCAAAATTCACTTAAATATTATCTCCTCTGAAACTGCTGGGCCAACTTTGAGCCAGGTGAGCGATTACAGGCTCCTAGGAGCCTCTAGTTAGGATTCCAACTCTACCCCTGTAATGGTGGTTCAGGATTTGACCTCACTTCCACCCCCATCATATTCTTTTTATTATCCCCCCGGGATAGCGGTGAGGGGATATAGTAATAGCGGCCGTCTGTCCGTCTCTCTGTCTGTCTGTCCATCCGTCACACTTTCTTGTTTACGCAATAACTTGAGTAAACATGGATAGATTTGAATAATTTTTTGCATGTGGCTTGTAATTATCATTATCTTGGATGGGTTCTAACATGGAAATATTTGAAGCAAGGGTTTTGGGGAAAAATCTTAGTTTTTGGTTAAAAAATCACCAATTTTGAGAATTGTGTCTTGTTTATGCAATAACTTTAGTAAACATGGATAAATTTGAATAATTTTTTGCCTGTGGCTTGTAAATATCATTATCTTGGATGGGTTCTTACAAGGAAATATTTGATGCAAGGGTTTTAGGGGAAAATGTTAGTTTTTGGTTGAAAAATCACAAATTTTGAAAATTGTGTCTTGTTTATGTGATAACTTTAGTAAACATGGATAGATTTGAATAATCTTTGCATGTGGCTTGTAAGTATGTTATACATTAAGACTCCAAGGCTGCTTTCTATAAATATATGAAACTAAATATTATGCAAGTGCGGGGGATACGTCGCGCATTCATGCGCTAGGCGGTTCTTTTATTTTTTGAATGTCCCGCTATCAAGTACACTTTTATAGTTTCTTGAAAGGATATAAAGTCTAATAAATAAACGTTGGAGAAAACCGAAGGGGCAATCAAGAATGGACAATTCAGAGGCACACACATCATGCCATGAGTTGTAATCAAAAGATGAACTGGTTGGTTGTTATTTTGGAAATTTAAGGTCCGGGTACCATTTTTTGCTACTTTTTCTTTGCAATAGGGGTGGCCTTATAAAGGGGGGACTACTGTATTACTATTGTGGATCAAAGCTCTATTGGTGATTAATGCTCTGTTTGGTTTCTTCTTGACTTTCTTTTATGATATTCCTGACATTGTTGAGTCGGCATTGGTGGTCAATCGACAAAGTAAAATGTATGTATCTGTAGGTTGAGTAGGAGTCCACTAGTGTAGTGTCATCTGGGTCCAAGGCCTCTGTGTATTGCTCAGTATCGTCTTGGTGTATAATTTTGTGTCACACCAGTTCTTATTTGTATGGACTACATTATAGGATTAAACGCTTTCTTTCCGAAGGACGTTTATGTAAAGTTTGTGAGTGCATTGGCACCGTTTACACATGCATGAACTCCTAAAAAGAAGCATTTGATACTTATAATTCTTCCACGTGAATATTTTCTCTATTTTGATTATTAGACTGATTTGCAGGCTTGTTTTCAATCGGCAGCCGCCATATTGTTTATGCTGGTTATACAAAATAGTTCATCGAGTTATGAACGGATCAAAAACGAAAAAGTTCATCGAGTTATGAACGAATCAAAAACAAACACGTGACAGTGCTCTTGTCCAATCGAAAGGCACGAAAACAATATACATTAATTCTACAAGAAATATACTACTGTAACTGTCTTCTAGGGCTTCTGGGGTTTGCTACGATACCTTGAAGGCATTAACAGTCTGTCTCTAATGTGTGATTTGTTTTAGTGTAAACTATATTTTATTTGAAAGAAAGTCAAACACAAATACAAGATAGCAAATAGCAGGTGGGATTGGAAAACAAGTGAGGTATCACTTTTACAAATTCCGTTCCCTAAAAAATAATCAGAGGTGGTAAATAATAAAGTAGGTTATACTAGTTAATGCTTGGTGACCGTAAATGTACACTTGAGGCTACACGGGTACATAATGGAAAATATAAATAAAAAATCATACAAAATAGACATGAAAACAAGACAAGAGAAAAAAAATTATGTAAATCTCTTGGATTTAAGTATGAAGTCCTGAATGACCTTGAAATTTTTGGTGTTTTCGATTTCAGACAGGAGTGGATTGCCATACAGTAAATTATAAATATTAATCTGCCCTTGCAAATTGTTTAACAGAGATGTTCTCAATAAGTTGTATTGTGGACAATGAAGTAAAAAATGCTGTGATGTTTCAATTTGTCCACAAATACAGAGTGAGTCCAAGACTAATTTTTTCTTATATAAATGGTCTTTTAGACCACTACTCTCCGTTCGTAATCTAGTATGTAAAATTTGACCATACCTACTACCACAATACAAATATTTGGGAATAATTTCACTTTTTTTTAAAAACATTTTGAATGAATACAACGAAGAGTTTCTAATATGTATAGGAAGCTCATTCCAAAGACGGACAGTAGATGGAAGAAAACTGTTGTAATAAAAATTTGTTCGTGCAGGCAGATTGGGTAAGTTTCCTGCATTGCGTGTTCTATATTGGTGGATTTGACCAAAGTTATTTGGTACTAAGTTAGAAAGATAAGGAGGAGTGTTATAGTTAATCAATTGATGAAAAAGTATCAGTTTGTGATTTTTTCTCCTTTCCCTGAAAGTATCCCATCCTGATTCTTTTAAAAGAATATCAAGACTGGTTAGCCTGGTAGCTCCAGTTACTATACGCGCTGCATCATAGTTAATTTTTTAATTGATTTGTTTTGTATGCCCTTCTCCATATTTTGTACTGCTTCTAAATAAACCGGGAGGTGTGTTCTGGCTCTGGTCTTGACTGTGTTGTAACATCTGTCTGGTTGTAGTGATTGTCTGTTTGTGCATGTGCTGCTGCTTTTAACCTAACAACAGCTTGATTCCTTTTCACCTTTGACTGAATTAAATTCTGAGCATTTCTTTTTATGCGTTGAAGGAGACAGATGCTTCTGATTAGGGCAAACTATGACTTATAACATCATATGTATATGTATGTATATTATATTCTAACATGACCTCACTCTTTCCCTTTGTTAAAAAAATCCAGAATTATTTCTTCGTATTATCTCATTAGCACATGTGCCGATGAATGTGACTGACGTTTCCATTTGCAGCATAAATTGTGACCCGAATAATGCTGATAGAGGACGCAGTATTATTCGAGTTATATAAATTGTGTGCAACATTTTCCGCAAGTGTATGTAAATTTACCGTCTTCCAATCAAAGTATACTACCGTATTTGTACTCTTAGACATATCAGAATCGAAATAAATCATGGAAGCCAGAATGTGTTTTGAGTTTTAACATGGATTGGTGGATATTAGTAAATTTTATCCCTCGCTTCTGGCTCGGGATGAAATACTAATATCCGCCAATCCATGTCAAAACTCCCAACGTTAACACATTCTGGCTTCCATGATTTATTTCTTAAGTATTATTACGTGATTTTTTTCATATTGGCCTATTTATACATTTGTAAGTCCAAGGCCTGCTGTATTGGTCTGAGGTGCAGCCGAAACCCAATACAGCAGACTGAGGACCTTTATTGACAGATTTGATCATATAAAGGCTAATCAATCAAAGTTAATTAATAAATAACTATATAGTAATATACAAATAAAAAATTTAAAATAGAAATGATAAGATTATATATATATCACACAATGAACATTTGTAAGTTGTTTTTTTTTAATAGAAAGATCTGAGCCCTAAAAAGTATGTGAAAAAGTATGCTGCTTGCTGGAAGACTTTCCATAGGAACAACAGTAATTGGGGTTATGGTGTTTAATGCCACGTTCAGCAATATGTCAGTTAAATCATGGCTGTCAGTGTTATTGATGGAGAAAACCGGAGTACCTGGAGAAAACCACCGACAAGTCACTGACAAACTTAACCACATAATGTTGTATCGAGTACACCTCACCATCATTGTTTTCAAACTGACAACTTTAGTGGGGATAGGCACTGATTGCACAGGTAGTTGTAAATCCAACTACTTGACGGTCATGACCATGACGGCCCCCAACAGTAGTTGGAACTACAAAATGTATTATATTATTAGTTTTATGTGACAAAATAGTCTTTTTATCCGTAATTACCTAATTATTATATATAATGTGACATAGAAAATATATACTGAGGAATGATCAAAACATTTATCAGCATAAGAAACAATATTCACTGAACCATAGCAAAGGTTACAATACACTTTCTTTGGTTGATTATTCGTTATATTAGCCAAAATCAAGCGTCAATAATTGTTTTATTAAATGACAGTATTCACGCCTTTTAATAAGGGGGAGTACAAGGAACTTTTATCCACTTAAAATAGCAATTGGTACTTCCTAATTTCAGAGAGTGTTGCATAAGATATTCATGTAAGATGCTGAAATTTTCAAAGTATCACCTGTAAATAGTGATGTACTGGTACACTTGAAAAATATTGAAAGCCATGCAGAATTAATGATATTTACAAAAGTTTTTCCTCCTTTCATTGAAAATGCAAGATTAAAAAAGAACTAATTGTTATGTTATTGAAGAATTAATGATATTTACAAAAGTTTTAATGTTATATGTATTGCACATGCTGTTTTTCCTCTTTCGGTGAAAATGCAAGATTAAAAAAGAAGTAATGTTACTGAGAAATTCATAAATATTTTTTGACCCAACAACTTTTAGAAATGCATACGGCCCAGCTGTATTACCATATATGAGATATATCCATTGATTCTAACATGACTATATAAATAATACTGTGATAAAACTCTTGATATATTTTAATTGGCACTTGCACATTGTCTAACAAATTATTAAAATCTTTCCTAAGTGAATTCATGTATTCATACAGATCCATAATGCATATACAAACATAAAAATGCTCATTATGTGTCTTTGCATATTAATTTAATTTTTCCAGAAAAAATATCTACCAACCTTGACTTTTGTAATTTGTAGTCTTCTGGATGACATATTTTACAAAGAACACTGGTGACATTGACACAAGCTGGTTACTAAAGAATGTGTAGTATTTTAGCTATCAGTGAAATGCTAACATATCCATATATTTTATTTTAGGAGAATTAAAAGACCCAAGTAAAGCAATTCCAAAGGGGACTTTGTCAGCCATATGTTTTACATTTGTGACTTACTTCATACTGATGATATTGGTGGGATTTTCATGTGACAGGTAGTTATTAATATGTGTAGTTTATAAGCTACAGAAGGACTCACTGTCTGTATGTAACAGTCAGAACAGCTGAAACAATAATCACTTAATTTGGAACACTGTTGTAAACACGGCTAATCTAGTGTTACTAAGGAAACGGTGACTCTTATCATTTAGAAACTGGGTTGCACAAACCTTAATTATTTTTTTTTACATTTGTAGCTTAGCATACTGTAACAGCAGAAATAAAAAAAAATTGTAGCACTGTTCTAAACACGACTAATCTGGTGTTACTATGGAAACAGTGAATCTGATCATTTAGAAACTGGACTGATGATTGATTGATGATTTTTGGTGTTTAACGCCACTTTCAACAATATTTCAGCTATATCATGACGACCAGTTTTTAGTGGTGGAGGAAGCCGGAGTACCCGGAGAGAACCACCGACCATGGGCAAGCAACTGGTAAACTTTATCACTTGCGGTTGCGAGTCGAGTGCACCCTTTTTTGTAATTTACAAAGCCGGGCGCGAACCCACGCCGTATTGGTGATAGGCTTGTATGAGTTGTTAGATCCAGCGACCTAACTCATTAAGCCACCCGGGCCCCTGAAACTGGACTGGGTTGCACAAACATTTAATTAAAATGAAACTTAATTTGCTCTTAAATTTACTTCAAATGTACATGAAATTAATTTACTCTTAAGTTTTAATTAGATTTAAATTTATTTGAGCTTTGTGAAACCCAATCCCGAATTGAAATATTATGTTATTGTTAAAACTTTGCAGGAGGATTATTAAAGTTTAATATGTATCTATAGTACATCAGTGAATGTTGCTTAATACCAAGTGAGCAATTTGTCAGCTATAATATATCAAAGTAGTATGTCAGTGACTGTTGCTTAATACCAAGTGAGCAATTTGTCAGCTATAATATAGCAAAATAGTATGTCAGTGACTGTTGCTTAATACCAAGTGAGAAATTTGTCAGCTATAATATATCAAAATAGTATGTCAGTGACTGTTGCTTAATACCAAGTGAGCAATTTGTCAGCTATAATATATCAAAATAGTATGTCAGTGACTGTTGCTTAATACCAAGTGAACAATTTGTCAGCTATAATATATCAAAATAGTATGTCAGTGACTGTTGCTTAATACCAAGTAAGCAATTTGTCAGCTATAATGTAGCAAAATAGTATGTCAGTGACTGTTGCTTAATACCAAGTGAGCAATTTGTCAGCTATAATGTAGCAAAGTAGTATGTCAGTGACTGTTGCTTAATACCAAGTCAGCAATTTGTCAGCTATAATATAGCAAAGTAGTATGTCAGTGACTGTTGCTTAATACCAAGTGAGCAATTTGTCAGCTATATTATTGCAAAAAGCAAGTTACTTTTGATGATAATGAATATGATGTCTGCCTTGTACTAGACAAGCAGGCTGGGCTAGATTTCTACAGTGTTACCTCACTGAAATAACAATTCGCAGGTAGACATGTGACTCCAATCGGGGACATTCTATAAATTCCTACAATATCTAAATAAAGCAGTAACTCACGAATGTGCACAGCACATGAGTGTATTACAACATTAAATGGTCGTGAGTGACATATTTTTGATAATGAAATTTGTCAATTAATTATAGTAGTTATTTTATAGATAAAAAAAAATGTATTGATATGAATTTAAGGATACAGTCAAGCCTGTCATGTGACCTTCGAAGGTGATCGCTTAAGGGGGTACCATACACTACAGGGAGATAACTCTTTAAAATCAGTTGAACGTTTTGATCATATGATGTTTGTATGCAGATTTCAAGTATTTCGGTGATCAAAACCACAGAGAGAAAAGCTGCTATGTGACTAGTGAATTTATAGCTCTGAGTCTGTTGGTTGGAATTTGTTAAAATTTTACTATTTATTACAGTGGATATATTCAAACACACCGCCAAAAAAATAAGAAAATTAAACGAGCAGATCAAATTTTACCTGAAGTGTATGGTACCACCTTAATACAGGTTTAATTGATATGCAATATACTGTGAAGGGAAATAAAAATTAAGGTCACATAATACAAGTTATTGCTTATTAGAGGTGGTCACTAAAGCAGGTTTTACTGTAAATGAGATTAACTGCACTATATTATGTGTGTAGCTTAGGGATATACTATAATGTGTATATCCTTAAAGATAACGAAGCCATAAAACATACAGAAAAGTAGCTGTGACAATGAAATGGCAGGAAATATAACAAGAGTGAAAATAAAAATGATAATTTCACTGTGAAATCATAATTTTTATTTAATTTGGAAAATCCTATATTTCACAGCTATCTATATAATAATGTTTTTGTTTTTTTCTTTGTAGATGTCTGCTTTTGAATGACTATTTATTTCTACAGACCATTAATCTTTGGGGTCCATTTATCCTGATTGGTATATTTGTAGCAACACTCTCTGCTGCTTTAGGAAATCTTATAGGGGCCTCTAGAATCCTACAAGCTTTAGCTAATGATGAATTATTCTGTAAGTATGATACAACATTATGTGATAAAGTTTGTCAGTGACTAGCGGCAGGTTTTTGGTTTTCTCCGTGTACCCCTGTTTCCTCCACCAATAAAACTGATCGTTACGATATAACTGTTATATTGTTGAAAGTGGTGTTAAACACCATAACCTTAACCCTATTCTGTAAGTAACGTTTTTCTAGAAGAATTGGGAATACCAAGCTGTATAAGATGATCATAATTATAATCTTGTCTGGTATTTTTATATTGTATTTGATTTGGGAGAGATTATTACCTATTTGACATATATTTTATCTGTAAATATTACGCTTACATATGGGAGATAAGAACAAGATTGGTACATGGTGTACATACATGTATGTGAATTTGCCGATTCCCACTTCTTTCATAAAAAAAATAAAGACATGGTAGTATAATAGTATGGGTGTACTTTTTTTTTCAATAATAACTTATTTATAAGTTCTATAGCCTAATTCTGAAAATCAATAAAAATTTAGTACATTGATTGAGTGATTGTTGTTTAATGCCAACTCAACAATTTTTTAGCTATATCATGGCAAGAAGAAGTTACATTTAATGAGATAATAATTGATATCTGATTAATTTGTGCTAGACCAACATGCTTAGTTGGATTTTAATATTGCTAGCTCACAGAAACAACTGTCTGCATGTAGACAAGTAGCTCTATTCTGACACATTATCCTTATTCCGAAACCAACCCGTCTTTCTTCTTAATGCTGCGTGCCTAGCAGAGAAGCAACAAATGATAATTTATAGTCTTCGGTTTATCAGGTCTGGGCTTTAACCTATGACCTAACACACTCAAGGTGAGCAGGCTAACCATTAAACCACTGATGAGTTTTACACTTGTTGAGCACATCTTAAAAGTAGATTCAACCTATCTTTCGCCATTGTCTAAGGTGACAAACAAACACTAGACCAGTGAGTATTAAAATATCACATGAAAACGATGTTCGGTTCGTCTTTACCTCCAGTTGATTGTAGATGGGCTCATGTCTTATTTGCGTTGTTTGTACTTGTTTATATATAGTGGTGTCTAACACGTACTGTGCTTTGTTTTTGTTTTGTTTTACTTCAGCTTGTGTACCCTATATTGCCAGTTTCTCTGGATTGTCAATTTTTGATTGCCCCTTCGTTATTCTCTAACATTTATTTATTTAGGATATCTCTAAGTTATTTTGTAGCGATTACTTACACTCTTTTATTTTTAGGGTTTCTATTAAAGCCAGTAAAGAAGGTCACAAAGGGAGGTAATCCATACATTGCAGTATTGGTATCATGGTTCCTTGTACAGGTTAGAACTCAAAACACAGTACTTTTTTGACAAGAATATTATGCAAATCTTTTTTATAATACCACTTCCTTTCATACTTAGCTCAACTAACTCAAAAGGGCATTGCTAAAAATAGAAATGTCTTTAATTTTTCATTACTGCTTTGTCATCTTTGTAGCTGTATGATATATATAGATTATTACATGGCATTTTTCATATCATACCCTTTATCAGCCAGAGAGCCGATAGGCTCAAGGGATGATATATGAATAAGGGCTGATAAAGGGTATGATATGAAAAATGACATGTTATGATATGTTTATCATATACTTAAACAGAGGAAATAACTGATTTGTACCAAAATGTTTAGTCATTTTGGCTAGAATTAAATACATGTATCAAGGATTTGTACTATACAAATCCTTGCATGTATATAGTTATAGAACAAGAAAATTATTGTCTTAATATACAAATCCAATAAATGCACGTTATTTAAGCACTTTCAGTATCATAAGAGAGAAATTGGTAGTTAATAATTTTCTATGCAAATATTTTATAAAACAGTTGAATCTGCCGTGTCTGTAAGCACAGTTTTCTGGAAATTCACAAAGTGAACTTACGAACATTGACGGAAAGGCATGTAATAACATTGTGGAAGCAGTTAATAAACTTGCTTTATCAACTCACTTGGGCCATTCTTGTGAAACTGAGTGAAATAAACATGATTTGTCTTATTATTCTAAACAAAGTTTTATTACAGGGTAAAATGTTAGCTATATTATCTACAAGTATATGATAAATATAAAGCTTAACATATATTCCAAGTTTTTGATTTATATCGATCATAAAATTATGCTTATTTTGGTAAAGAATCATATTAAAGTCTTCTTAATGTAATTGTTAATGATTTAATTGTCATTTCAGATTGTACTGTTGGTCGGATCATTAAACGCCATAGCTCCTGCTGCCTCGGTCTTCTTCCTACTGTCATATGCCTCTGTTAATCTGGCTTGTCTAGCACTAGAATTAGCATCAGCTCCTAATTTTAGGTGAGCCTATATAGTCTGAATATACAGTCAACCCTGTCCATCCAGTAACCTCTATTAAGCATTCATCTCTATTAAAAAGTCACCTTTTTCTGTCCTATCATATAGTATTCCATATGAATTGAACCTCTTTTAAGAGGTCACATGTCTTATAAGGTCACATTTTCCTTGTCTCAAAGGTGACCTTTTAATACAGTTTTGACTATTTAATTTTGTGGGTGCCAATTTTTGTGATTTTTAGGGAATAAAAGACTATTTCGTGGGCACTTAAATTTGTGGATTTCGCATAAAAAAAAAATAAAGTTAAATATTTTATGTTTGTTATGGTGATATTTCTAAATTCCACTTTTTTATCTGATCTCAAGTTTGGTGGGTTCTTATATTCATGAATTGGTTGCCCTTGGAAATCCATGAAAATCATAACACTGCAAATGATAAGTATTTCATAGTAATGTAAATCATAAATTAAAAAAAAAAAAATTAAAAATTCATTTGATGTTTTTAACCGATTAAATTAATTTCAAAACTACTCTGACATCTGTAATTAAACCAATGATAAGAAACAACTCACTGGTGACATAGACCTTATCATGGTTACAATAGAAACTGATAGAGTTAGAGTGGAAGATCATGGCTTGTCACAGATTTCAACCAATCATAGCTTGTCACAGGATTCAACCAAACTCTTTAAATATATTTTTAACAACCAGCTCCAATGATATTTCTTTCTCATTTGTTCAACTTCAGATACTTATATTTTATATTATCAATAATTCAACAGAATATTTTCAATTTCATAATAAATACTAGCTGTTTTTTTAATTTTCAATTTTCAAAATATTTTTTTTTCATCAAACATCAAATGTTATACATTTAAAAAAAAATTATCTTTTTATCACTTGGTTTCAAATTTGATAAGCAACAAATCCTTATGTTGCATTTTTTTATTGTTTTTTGTTGTTGTTGATATATTGATGCCTTCTTCAAAACGTAACATTGATTACTGTTCTTCACCTTTTTTGTGTCCATCATTTATTTCTAATTGAATAACAACAATTCTGAGTAGTAAAACATGTTAATAACTTGGGTTCATATGCAGTAAGTATAAATAATTGTTTGTCACCTCTGATTAGAATTTGAATAATTCATGCTAGCCATGAGGGAGCTGTGGGTTGAGCCTTTGGGAATTGCCACCAGTATGCAGACATAATTTGCATTTAATAATAGGTAGAATACATTCTACCAGATCTAGAGTCACATGCATGGAGAATGAAAAATAACAATTAAAATCAAACATTTTATTTTATTTTCAACACACAGGCGTTTTCCCATTGAAAAACACATTGACAAAATATGCAGTATGAAGTCATCATTTCGCTTGTGAAATATCATAATATTAATTTCACTAATTATGAAAAGAAAATTTAAACAGTGATGGTCATCAATTCCACTGATATCAGCAAAACAAACAAACACCTCTCATCTTAACTGAACTCACTGAATGCAAAAAAGGCAGCAACATATGCGATCGGAAATTCTGGTCCTGGCTTGGGACAGGCACAAAAATGTGGCAGGGTTAATTGGAACTCAACCCTCCCCTCTTGAAAAACGGATCTCCAACAGTAATACATGTACATATATAAACAAACAATAAAAAATCTTATGTGTCAAATATTCTAAATAATATTAAAAATAATAGCATGTTTATTTTATTTCAGACCAACTTTTAATATATTTACATGGCACACATGTGTGCTAGGAATATTGGGGTCCATGGTGATGTGTTTCCTAGTCAGTCCTACCTACAGTTCTATAGCCATCATTGTTATGTTACTGTTAGTGATACTGCTACACTTTAACTCTGTTCCGGCACAATGGGGCTCTATAAGTCAAGCTTTGATTTTTCATCAAGTAAGTTTTGTTTTGTCATGTAACATTTAAAAAAAAAAAAATTCTTCATTTAAATTTTTGTCTTTCTCCGATCGGAAACGTTTCCTATTTTAGTGAACACCAAACCATGCCTTTGTAAACACCAATCAGGATAGCTCTACGCTACAATTCTTAGTTTGGAAATTAAAGGGCACCTTTATATAACAAATCACTGTCTATAAAGGGCAGTATAATTTTCTCCATGTAATGGATAGTGCATATAATTTGAACCTGTGCTCATAAAGGGTACATTTTTAAATTCCCTATAGTGCCTTTTATATACTGGTTTGACTGTAATTGAATATAGAAGACAAACATTTTAATGGATTAGTTGATACTTTTTATATACACATCAAAGACGAGACGCGATGTATGATGGTATACTGTCATCTGTCCACACAGCCTCTATAAATATCTCAAATTCTAACATGATGTCCATTATTGGATATATAAATAATACTGTGATGAAACTCCTGTCTGCATATATATTAATATAGACATGCATATTGTTGAACAAATTATAGACATCATTCCTTAGTGATTTCATGTATTCATACAAGTCCGCGGTGCATACAAACATGAAAATACTTGTTTTCTTTCATTACATATAATTTTTGTTCCCTTAAAAATACTTAAGACAACCATCTGTCACTTTTGACTTTTGTAATTTGTTGTATTTCGGTGAAGTATTGAACAAGGAATTATGATGACATTGACACAACCTTGTTAATGATTAATTTTGTGATTTTGTTGAGCATTTTACTTCTTTAAGTTGCTCAAATCAAAATGTCCTAAAATTGGAAAATATCAGTAACTTAATTGCAACACTGTATAGTTGTCTATAGAAGAAAAACAACTGTTAACATGAAGGTTGGTGGATTATGTTATGACATGCATATCCATTGTTGACTACCACGTCCAAAATAAGTAAGATTTCTCTACTAGAATTGAAATAAATCACGGAAGCCATATATAGTTTATATAACATTTTAACATGAGTAATATTATTTTAGTTGCATGTTATCCCTTGGGATATTTTTTTTCTAAATTAATGTTATTCATGTTGGAACTAGACACAAACTATGGCTTCCATGATCCATCCGTGAATTATTTCTCAATATTGCTTTGACCGAATTTCACAAAAATATTTTACAGCCATAGGATTGATGAAAGAAAAGTACATTTTGATTTTGACGATTTTCAGTTTTGTTGTAGCAGAGCTATAAGACTTTGTTCATTAAAAATCATGTCTGATGATAACTCTGGTTTGTTTTGACCAAAATTAAAAAAAAAAAAAAAACATTGCAAAGCCTTTAAAGTGATAAAGGTACAAGACCTAGCCCATAGCTCATAGTCCAACTGTTCATACCAGTGGTAACAATAGACACAAAATCAGTTTAGGTAATAAAATATTTTACCTGGAGACCACATTTTTAATATGAGGCCTGGCAACCTCAGTGTGCTGTCTAAATAATCTTTGGTTAAATTTCAGTCAACCAGAACACATGCAACACAAACTTTTTGCCAATTTTCAAACTTGTGAGTGTGCTGGACACTCCTGTGTGGTATTAATTTGAAAATGAAACCAAATCTGTTTTTAATATTATGCAACATTTAAAGATGATCAAGAAGGTAAAAGATGCAACATTTATTATATCTCCTTGTACTTTGTTGCAGATGGGGAAATTTCATTTCAGCTAACCATATATATTTAAGAACATGCTATGAATTTGTAGATACTAATTTTTGCAGTTTGAGGAAATTTTGTATTTTGTTGAATAGCTTTGTGAATCACCTGATATAATTAATCAGTGCATTTAAATGGTGATCAATAGTTGTTAATTTCTGAATTTTGTGGTTTTACTCTCATAATCCAAGAAATCCACAAAAATGGTTATACCACAAATAATGATGAATTCACAGCAATTGGTATATCAAGTTATATGGAGGAACCTGTCTAATACGACACACCAAGGGACCAGGCAAATGTGTCATATTGTACAGGATGTCAGAACCTGTCTAATCTGACACACCAAGGGACCAGGGAAATGTGTCATATTGTACAGGATGTCAGAGCCTGTCTAATCAGATACACCAAGGGACCAGGGAAATGTGTCGGATTATACAGGATGTCAGAACCTGTCTAATCAGATACACCAAGGGACCAGGGAAATGTGTTGGATTATACAGGATGTCGGAATACTCAGATTTTATTTTAATAAACTGAAATACTTTGGGATCGTAAATTTTTGTCGGATGTCAAAGGATGTCAGAAAACTCAGGTGTCAGATTGCATAAGTTCCATTGTACTGTTAAATATCAACGTTACAACTACGTTATTTTTAAACACTATATTATGTAAACTGACAAATTAATTACCCGGATTATTTCTTTTTTTAGGTCAGAAAATATCTACTAATGTTAGATCCAAGGAAGGCACATATCAAATATTGGAGACCACAAATTCTGCTGTTGGTAGCTCATCCTAAGCAATCCTGTGAACTAATAAACTTCATCAACGACATTAAAAAAGGGGGATTATTTGTTATAGGGCATGTCAAAATTGGTGCTTTGGATGACTATGAATTAGATCCAGTTCAGACGGAGTATTCCCAATGGATGAGCCTAATTGATAATCTGAAAGTAAAAGCCTTTGCCGAGTTAACTTTGGCAAGTACTGTTTCCGAGGGTTTTTTACATCTATTAAGGATATCTGGGTTGGGCGGAATGAAACCCAATACTGTATGCTTAGGGTTTTATGATGATGCAAAACCTGTTGATTCTTTAGCGAAAAGTATGAAAAGAAAAAAGAGATTCTTTTCATCACTAGAAAAAGGCTTGGCGAATGGCATAGACATGTTTGAAGATTATCCAATCAGGGAAGAAAAAAAAGCAAAACTTCAGACTCCGTCTGATTATGTAAAAATGATCTACAATTCTCTGAAATTGCAGAAAAATGTTTGTGTCTGCCGTCATTTTAACCAGCTGGATAAGTCGATGATTTTGAAATCAAGCAGTGACTATTACATAGATGTTTGGCCACTGAATTTATTCAGGCCGGGTACTGCCAGTATATTTGACGATACCTGTCTTTTCATGCTCCAATTGGCATGTATTCTAGACATGGTACCAGGTTGGAAATCCAAAACAGAACTACGAGTCTTTCTTTGTGTTAATAAGGAATCGTCATCAGCGGCAAATGTTGAACAGAAATTGGATAAAGTTTTAAAAAATCTACGTATTCCTGCTAGAATACAGCAGATATCATTAGACCTCGGAGAAACTTACACCGAAATTTCCGAGGACGAAGATCAGCAGATGTCGCTGTATAAATCACTACCCAAACATATAGTAGAGGCCATAAACACACGGATAAAAGAGTGTTCAAATAGAACTGCAGTTAGCTTTCTTTATTTACCTCAACCACCCAAGAGTACTACTGCCCAGATAGAGTACCTAGATAGACTAACAGACTTAACTAATGACTTGCCTCCTACAGTGCTGGTGCATGGGTTAAATCCTGTTATTTCTACCACTTTATGATGTGTTGTTTACAATGATAAATATTCCAAATTTTTTCAAATATACTTTTTGTATTTTTTTTAATGTTATTTTTATGCAAATTACCATTTGCACATTTCCGACTTTGATTATCAAATGATATGTTTTATAGGAGTTATTTCCCTTTAAAGTGGGCAAAAGGGTCCAATTTCATGAAAAGTTCAATGAAAATAATGTACATTTTTTTCAAACAATCTTTTATAAATTAATTTGATGTGTTTAATAGATTTTGATTGGATAAAAAAATTATGTTATTTTCCATAAACAAAATTTTTGATCGGAAGCCACATGTTGGGGTCTCAATTGGGAAAATTTTTAATTTTAATTCTTTTTAAGCAATTATTATCTGTCAAAATATTTTTAGGACAAGAAAAAAATTAATTAGGAATTAATTTATAAGGATTGATCACAATTTTTTGTTCGGTTCATTCGAAATAAACTCAAAAATGTGGTACACACCCTTGCGTAACCCGCTTCACAGGTTATTCAGTGTGTACCACATTTTTTAATTTATTTCTTCATGAACCGGAAAAAAATTGAGATCAATCCTTAGCAAAATTTTAATGTTGTAACCACTGGTAAATTTTCTATTTTCTATAAAAATATCCTCTGATTTTTTACAAGATTTAAGTAAAATAAAATTATACTCATATTTGTTGTCCTTTTCGTTGCTCTTGTTAGACAAGGCAACATATAAAAACATAGAATTTTAGAATCCAATCTGGAATGTGCAAAAGGTCTATTGTAGTATTTTCGTGCCATGCTAACCAATTAAATGCCGGGATATGTTCAGTTGCAAAACTATTTGCACATGTAAAGTGAAGCTACAGTCAAACCTGTATTAAAAGGTCACATTTGGGGTGAAGAAAAAGTGGCCTTCTAAAACAGGTGACCTTTTAATAGAGGTTAGATTAATATGAAATTTTCTATGACAGGACAAGAAAAATGAGACCTTTTAATACAGGTGGCTGCTTAATAGAGGTAACCGCATAGGCAGGTTTCACTGTATTTTTTTTTAAAGTTACTTAAGATTTGACTTGAAGTTGTACATGATTGTAGTTTTTTGGTCATGTTTGGTTGATATAATTTTATAAAACATTTCAACAAATCCTAATAGAACTTCATGAAAATTTACATAGAAGACTATAATGATCAAATTGTACAATAATTTAGAAATTAAAAATAAACTTTTTCATGACACACATTTTGAAATAATGTTTGGATAAAGAACATTAGCTGGGGCCTAAATTAAAATTAAGTTTGTTTCCCCTTTCATCGACCGACCCTTAAAAAAGCCGCCGAGTCAAAAATTTAAAAAAAAATAAAATAAAATTGTAATTTCCGGAAAATCGATGTGCGTCCGTCCGGAATCGGTTACACATTTAGTAGTCAAACTCTTCAATGTGAAATCAAAACAGGGGATGTCATAGGGAAAGGGGATGGAATCGGCAAATAACATGCTAGGAAATGGCTGATTTTACCATTCGATGTATCTCTGGATTTTATAATAAGTAAAGGAATTCTCGTCCAGTTCGCGTATATCAAGAAACTTTTAATTGGATAGTTTTTTGACGTATTTGACGTGTGTATGTTAATTTAGAATCGACCGAAATAATTCGGAACATACCAAAGTATAATTATAATATTCGGAAAAGACCGTAGGAAGTTCGGCAATATAATTATAGAAAAGTGGGCGTTGATTATATAAATAAATCCAAAAGTTCTTCAAGGTAGGTATATTTAATTTAAATAATTGCAACTATAATATTCATAATAATTGCAACTACAACATTCTTAATATGAACCTAAAAAGTTATTGTTTAATATTGATAAAAATTTCAAAATATAAAAATTAAATGCAAAAAGTTGAATTAACACTAATTATCGAGGAAAATGCTTTTTAAGGAATTTGATTAAAGGGAGGTAATCATAGTACTGTATAGTATTATAAAATTACTACTGAAAAAAAAAATGAACCAATATAGTGATTAACACAGTTTGTCTATAAGCTTATATATTTGGATTAAGTGTTAACTATGTTAGATATCTACGTACCATTAGTTGTTTACAAAAT
The DNA here is from genome assembly GCA_002080005.1 of Gigantidas platifrons. Lineage (NCBI taxonomy): Eukaryota > Metazoa > Mollusca > Bivalvia > Mytilida > Modiolidae > Gigantidas > Gigantidas platifrons. The sequence continues at coordinate 141,957 of MJUT01023803.1, forward strand.
ACACTGATATATACATTTTTGTATATATAATTATTGTTTCAGTTTGTAAACAAACATCTGCTTTGCATAATCATAAATGCTCGGGTTTACCTTTTTCTAAGAAGACACATGTTTTTTAATTAATTTATTTTATAAAAAATATATAACCTATATTTTCTGTTTTTATATATAATTATTAAGGTAAAAATACCTTACAAAAGAACAAAAAACCATTCAGAAAAATTTGTCAAAATAAAAATAATCCTGATTCTGATCCGAACTTAACAGCAGCTCGCTGGTAAAATTTGGCCCATAATTTGATTATATTTCACTTCATATCCAAAATTTCACAAGAAGACGTATGTTGAATGTAATATAATACAAACCGCCTTGTGAAATTATATATTTCAAACTATTACATCCATATTTTGTCACAATATATCCATAAATAAATGTCTGGCAAACTCATTTACCTAACAGGATACACAAATCTAGCAACATTTTTTGGCTGTAATGGTCGAGTATATAGCCAAGGGAGATAATCGTTTCCGATGCCTGATCAAAATTTGATTATATAGACACCGACTAAGGTACACAGAAAGAGACATCACTCTTACCATTCTATCAGTGACATTAATATATATTTTGTTAATGGTGTATCTTTTTACTGTGTCTTGTGATTAAAGTGGTACTTTTCGATCAAAAGTTACATTTATTTCTCTGAGACTGGGATCACAATGATGTCTATATTTACATGATATGTCTCTTTCTGCACTGTTCATTGTTTGACAGTTTAGATTTATTCTAGTCTTCACTGAATTCATAAATTTCATATATGAAATTGATTTTATTCCAGAATCTAGTCACTTGTCAGAATTTTAAAGAAGACTACATGTATACAGGGATTTTTCAGGGTATTTTGGGAAATGGCATTTTTTGTCTGTTAGGGAATTTTTCATCGACAAAAGAGTAATTTTGGGAAAATTACTTTATGTTCTTATTATATTAATATTGATGTTATTGTCTGTTTTATTTTTATTCATAACTACATTAAGGACATCTATTCAATCGTCACGTTTTTATTTCTGTCTACCCGGTGACTATTGGAGTCTTTCATAGCAGTGATTTTTTATATGTACCCCCCTCCACCCTTTTCCTTTTGAAATATCACTGTGTATTACCAATACCACACAAATTGTAAATAAATCATATTTGGGTAATCCTCAGAAGAATGATGTCTCTGTCA
>MJUT01023803.1:144149-176008 GCA_002080005.1 Gigantidas platifrons
AAGCCTACCTACCTACCCTACTCTAAAAGTCAGGGTAGGTGAAAGGGGAAACAAAAATTTTTTTAATTGCGGCCTGGGTGTTGTGTTATTCTGATTTTTAATATTTTATATGTTTTAAGTTGACTTTAATTTAGGACACACACATTCTGATTTTTTTGTGCTATTCAATATTTTATATTTTAAAGTTGAGCACTACCTGGGGCTGTCATTGGTCATGCTATTATGGTAGTTGGGTTTACAACTACCTGTGCAATCCGTGCCATTCACCATTAACATTGTGAATTTGAATCCCACTCATGGATACAAGATTATTATGTGATCAAGTTTTATAATGACTTGCGACAGGTCTGTGATTTTCTCCAGGTAAATGTACTCTGGTTTCCTCCACCAATTAAACTGACCGCCACGATATAACTGAAATATTGTTTAAAATGCATATAAACACGTAACCCTAACCCCATCTATTAATTAAAGGTGATAGACTGTCAGCAGACTCAGCACTATCCTTTTACTTATGAGGTAAAGGGTCAATATCAGGTCATTCTGAATAAATATTGTGTCAACTTATTAGTTCTATATGTACATATGTGTGTTTATATGTTTATATAAGAATTGGTAATAATCTTTCCAAAGTAAGATAAAAAAAAAAAATGTCCAAGAATTGAAGTATACACAACGCAAAATAAGCATTCTATGCAAAAAGAATGTAAAAAAAAAAAACATTCCAAGAATAAAGTATGCAAAATAAACATTCCAAAATATATATTATTATATAGACTGCAAAACATGAATAAAGAAACTCAAAGATGTGTAATATTACTGCCATAAGATATTTATAATGTTGTAGTACCGTATTTATTAAGTGCAATAATTGTTTTATTTTTAGCTCACCAGACACAAAGGATCATGTGAGGTACTATTGTTGAAATCATTTGGCGTCTGTTGTCCTCCGTAGACCTTTACATTTTAATTTTCTTCTCTGAAACCACTTGGCCAATTGGAACCAAACTTAAGCATGGTAGGAATGATCAATTGGTGGTTCTTTAGATAGTTTATGGGTTTTTTGTTGTTGATCGAAAGTACATAAAAGAAACATTAAACAAGAGGCTCAAAGATGTCAAAATGGATGTTGTCTGTTTCTTCTTCTTCTTCTCTTATAAAGCACTGGACCAGTTGCATTGGAACCAAACTTATTATAGGAATGATTATGTTCATTGGATGGTACTCTAAAAACTTTGGTTTTTTTTAATTGATCAGAAGTAAATAAAAAAAAAAGAAACAAGCCTCAAAGGTACATCAAAAAGGCCATTGTCTGTTTTGAATCTTCTTCTCAGAAAAGACTGGGCCAATCAAAACCAAACTTGGAAAATGTTCATTGGAGTTTCTTCTAAAAAGTTTATGTTGTTTTTTTATTGATCAGAATTACATGAAAGAAACAAGTGGCCTGAAGATGTCAAAAGGAGTGTTGTGTTTTTGTATGTGGAACATTTATTTTCAACCAGTCTTGATCGGTTTTTCTCTATTTTCCTTATAAAATTATCTTTGCATACAATGTAAGTATGCCAACAGATTTTTTATGGTTTTTATATTACCATTTCAAAAATATAATAAGGAGGTCAAAATGAGGCAAATACCCAAAATGTTTAATTTTTATCTTAAGTATGATTTTGATAGTTTTAGCATATATGTATATTTATGTGAAATGAATAAAAAAAAATCTTATAAATTGACTTGATTGAACATAAAGTACATGAATGAACATGTGGGTGATGCAGGCTCAGGTGAGCCTCTAGTTTTTTTCTTCTTACATGTTGAAAACAATTTCTAGAATTATGAAATTTATCTGCTTGCTATAGATGTTAATATGAATTTCTCTGATATTACCATTGAACAATTTTTTAAAAGTTATGATACATCTTAGTCTAATATTTTTTATCCCACCTAATTGTACAAGGATATTTAGAAATCTTCTTGTTCACCTGTCTTTTACACTTGTCATTAAATTATACAAAGAAAGCTGAAGACATTTGAATAAAATTTTGTCAGAACATAGTTTTAGTGATTTTTCAGTTCACCTGACCTAAAAGGTTGTGTTAACTTTTAACATTACTTTGCATTTGTTGTCATCTACTGTGTCTTTTATACATCATATATATATATATATTTAATTCCCTCTGAATCCATTGGGAGAAATTTCAAGTAAAGTTGGGGTAAAACATCATAAGGACAGACAACACAATGGCCAAAAGAAAAAGCACAAAAGGACAAACAACGATCTACAAAACATTACATATAAAACTAAAGATTGAGTAACACGAACCCCACTAAAAACCAGGGGTGAACTCAGGTGCTCCGGAAGGGTAAGCAGTTCCTGCTCCACTAGTGGCACCAATTGTGTTACTGTAGTTACAAACCCGGTGATAAGTCATGAATATCAATGAGGAAAGAACCGGGAAGTGTTTACGACAAGTGGAACATATCTGTAGTCTCATGTGACACAGATATTCCATAACGGTCAACCAAGTCACGGTGGCGACCATAAACATTTGAAGTGATGATTTCAACTCAACCAATTAACCAATAGGAACCATTGGTTCAGTAACTTTCTTGTTTGCAGCAACCCTCTATCAAGGAAACACAGACAATTAGATATAGCTTCCAGTCAGATTTGAACTGACACCTTTCCAACTTTATTGAAATATTCTACCCTGTACTATAGAAGCCATAATGATAGTTAATGTTAATAGAAATACTTATAACACAAAGCACATTTACAGATAAATAATGCATTCAAAGCAAGAACTTCAAAACCAGCTTGTACATATAGAAAGGACTCCGACTGTCCTTCATTATTGAAGACATATTACCGGTATTAACTATATGTATAATAAGTATTTAACCCCAGGCTCTCACTACTTTGAAATTAGAGGGAGAAGTGACTTCTCTTTCAGGCGCTGACAAAAGAGAAGTGGGAAACATCAGGGATAACTCTAGCTGTATCACTGAATATAATTTGATCATCCCTACTATATAATTTGCTTTTTATTTCCTCCTCAATTGTTAGAGGGATCAATACACACCTAGGACTATGGCTCTAAACTAGTGGTGAAAACTCTAGTGCTATTTTTTGTCTGTTTTTTTCCCCATCTTTTTTGCTATGTTGTAAAACAATTAAAATTTAATATGCTCATATTGTATATGCCCCCTGTGGGCCCTTGATTGGTGAACCAATAAACTTATGACTTATAATTTGCATAAATTGGAAACATTTGTAAACAGGTCTATGTATATTTATACTGTTGAAAATAATTAACCAAAACCATATTTTTTCTAAAAGTTATTGTGAAGTCATTTACACCAAAACATTTGGCTATATTTTTTTGTTTATTTGCTCATTATGTTTATATCAGTGGTTTTTATTTGTACATAATTTTTCGATGATTGATAATTATTTGGAATTTAGGGACCGGTCATTATTTATCTCCAGGGAGGCAGCAAAATGTAAATTTGCAATGAGCAAGCATAACTGACCCCCCCTTTAAGTTGTGTTAAAATTCCTGATTATTGTTAAAAGGCTTCTAATTTCATATGTAACATGTTGCTATAAATTAATTTTAACAAGGATAGTAGCTCATTGGAAATGGAACTAAAGGCACTTCTGTGTTCATGAAGGCAACCACAACATCTAATGAAAATGATACCCTTAAGTCACTTTGTTGTAATATTTTGTCTTCACAGTCTCTTCAACAAGCTAGGAGCCCACTTTTTAAAGAAGCTGCATCAAGAATTTTTGCCATAAATACAATGTACTTATATATATATATATTTTTTTTTCTTTAAATATTTAAGGATTGATCTCAATTTTTTTTCGGTTCATGAAGAAATAAACTCAAAAATGTGGTACACATATGGTTACAGCCAAACTAAATCATGGAATTACATTAAGTTTTAATTTAACAAGCTACAGTATGTGGCCAAAGATATGCTGGATTTTTTTTTAATGCGCCAACATTTTTTAAATTATCATTGAACTCAGCCGCCATAAATATTTTCGAAATTCCAATATGCGGATCGGAGCTAGAACGGCAATGGTCAGCTTCGTTACTATGACGTACAAATATATGACGTTAAAACTAGAGCATTTAGGGAGTTTCATATGCACAACTAAATTCTTTGGGGATAGTTGCACATGCTAAACTGAGACGACTGTCAAGGTAAGATATTAGTTGTTTTAATATTTTCAGAAAGCAATAATTCATGAAAATACGACTTTATACAGCAAAATAAATGTAAATCATACACACACAAAACCGTAAGAATCCACTATAGAACAAAGCAAATACAACAACTGTTCAGAAGGTATCGTCAGTTAAACTGGTCACAGGTTGACATCAAAAATGTGTTTGGGTTAAACATTTTATTCCGGAGTTCCTGAGTTCATCCCATACTTTTAGTGAGGTTTGCGTTTCTCGATCTTCAGTTTTCTGTGTATTGTTTTGTAGATCATTGTTTGTCGATTTAGCCCTTGTGTTGTCTGTCCGTCGATTTACGGACTCTTATTACCACTTTGGTTTCGTCAAATTCTTCTTATTCCAAAACATGCATAATACGAGATTCCACTTGCAAGTAAAAAAACAAAGTTAAACAAATGATTCAATGTTCAAGACTTTATTCACTCAAGATACACATATACTTGTTTTACCTGAAGAGGCCACTGAATACAACTGTTCAATAACAGACCAACCCGGTTCATATACACTGGGGAGTAGGAGCAAACATGGTACACTTAGAAGCTGAATTTATAGAAACCCAAAAAAAAATCCACTTTGCCAAGAGGTACCGTATAGGGCATGATTTGATGCCAAGCGACCACTTTTATGCTTGTCAGTTTTGAAAAGCTTGTCCCTCTTTCCGGTCCTCTTCTATAGCTTGCGCCCCAACTTTCCGACACGCTTACAAAGTTTGACCACACTTTCCGGCCTCGGAAAATTGAAGTTAGAGAGGAATTATAATGTTTTAATTTCAGGATACACGCGGTTCAAATATCATACATTGTACCTCATTAAGTATCTTCATTTAGGGTTTGGGTTCTTCCTACATGTATTTGTAAAATGGACGTACATGATGGGTTCTTCTTATATGTAAAATGCACATACATTTACACACACACATATATATATAATGGGTTCTTCCTATTTGTAAAATGCACGTACATGGGAAAGGTATTGTATAATTCAGGATTCCGATTCTTTTTATTAAGGAGATAGGTGGACAATTCAAAAACAAAATCAAAATCACTGATAAATTCATGAGGAACAAAAATGACCGTCTAATTTTATGTATTCATATATATGTGTTAAATTCACAGGTTATAAATGATGGACGGAATTAAATTTAAAGGAACAGCAGCTGCGTTTGCCGGGTATGTGATCAATGTAGCAGTGCGCGAGCTTGTACTGGAGCACAGAAAGGTAAATATAGAAGTACAAAATATAATATGATTATGAGCGTTTAACGCAATTAACGTCAACGATATTTTATTTATAATATTAAACACGACGTTCGGTTTTATTGGTTGAGGATATCGAAATATCCAGAGAAAACAACAGCCATTCCATAAGTCACAACAAATGGGACAATCCCACAACCCCATCACCTAACAGCTGGAGATGGTATCACATACATATCGAGTATACCTCCCAACAGCTGGAGATGGTATCACATACCTATCGAGTACACCTCCCAATAGATGAGCATAATCTCAAACCTATCGAGTACATTCCCAACTGGCGGAACAAACTCACAAAACTATCGAATACACCTCACAACAGATGGGGATACTCTCATAAACCTATCGAGTAAACACCACAACAGGCGGGGGCAAACTCAAGATGACAGCCATTGACTGCATAGTTAGTTGGAAATCCAACTAAAAGACATACAATCGCGTACACGAAATACCATGTGAAATAAAACGAAAGTAATACAGGAAACATCTGATATTTTATTTAAAATGGATAATGGCCGATTTAATCTCACCACCTCCGCAGTCCGTATACCCGGTACATACTTAAATAGATTATTCTTGTGGGGAGGGGGGGAGATACAAGTTTGGACCCTCTGCCTCGGTTGAACAATGCTGTAATCGCATATATGATTACTGAGATTAATTGAGTTATCAATATGATTAGCATTTACATGTAACAAGATTTATGAGAAACAATAGGACTATGAGTTGTTTCAATGAGCTAGCACTATAAATATCTGACTTAAGTCCTTTGTTCTAGTATTATGTAGACATCATCGTCTGATCATGATATACCTGAACTGGTGTTAAATAACAAACACTCAATCACTTCAATTTACTGTAAAACGAATTTCTTAAATGAGTTTGACTCTTAACTTTAATTTGTGTCCATAGATATCTGTATTCTTGATATATAACGTGTGTATAAATCTGGTTTTAAGTTGTAGAGGTATTATTTTGTTTTAACATCTTCATGACACATACATCCTGACGAAAAATTATGGGTCAGAGTTATGTTGTTTAACGTCACATTCCACGATATTCCAGTCCAGCTACATTTGTATACTAGTATATAGTGGCGGTCAGTTTTATTGATGGAGGAACCCGTAATACAACTTGAGGAGAAAAACACGGACCTGTCGCAAGTCACTGACAAAATTTATCACATAATGTTTTTTCGAGTACACCTCCTCATGAGTGGGAATCTAACTCACAACTTTAGTGATGATACATGTAGGCACTGATAGCAGATATAGGTAGTTGTAAATCCAACTACCCTACGATCACGACAGTGACCACCCCTTTGAAAAATTTAGTTTTGGACGGAGAAAATTTCATATAAAGCTTGAATATTAAATTGCCACGAATCTGCTAAGGCACTAGACGATAGAATGCTTTTAAGATTTGATGGCAATTGCATGGCCCGTCCGCTCTGAGTTCATCAAATCCTAACCCGAGATAGTTGCATTCGTTCAAATATGACCAAGTATTCGACAAAAAATAACTGAAATATGGTTGAATACAGTCACAAACAAGATTTGATTTGGATCTAAGTAACCATTCAAAACATTTTGTAAGACTTTATTATATTTTTTTCCGTGGGAGCAAAGCATGTTCTATAGGATGGTTTAGTTTATGGTGTTTAACACCATTTTCAACAATATTTCAGTTATATCGTGGCGGTCAGTTTTATTTGTGGAGGAAATCGGTGTACCCGGAGAAACCACCGACCTGTCTCAAGTCACTGACAAACTTTATCACATAATGTAGAAAGACGTATTAGGGTATGTTTTGTAGTCAAATGATCTTTTTCACTTTTGCTCCATTATTTTTGCTTGTCAGTTTTGGAAGCTTGTACTCCCACTAACCGATTCCCTCCAAAAGTTTACATACCACTTTCCGACCCTCTCCTAAAGATTGTCCTCCCTACTTTCCGGTCCATTCGTCCACTCGTTCACTCCTAAAGTATGCCCCGCATTTTCCTTTCCATTCCTACCCATCTGACATAGAGATCAGATGGATGTGTTCAGGTGATGTCTTCTGTGTGTTTTCTTGTCCAATGTAACGTTTAAGTTATGAATATGTCACATAAGTAGGTATATTAATTAACTTTTCTGCATTAAAAAAAAAATCTTTCTTTATTATTTAGGGAAGAAATAGGTTCTTCCATTAGCTATAGGCTAAAGAGATTAGAAAATCCTTCACTCTTCACAATTCTACATCTTTGATTCTCGTTCGCTACGAATCACTCAAGAATAGACTATCAATTAAATAAAGGATATTTCTACATATCTCGCTGAAGAACCTATAAACTATTGCATTTTTTGACACATTAACATTATGTTGTATCCTTTGGTAATATACAAAAATAACGTTGTTTGTTATGATTTTCAAACAGGAACAAAAAGCTCCAAGAAAGGTAATCTTTTCTCGGTTAGTGAGAATAAAGGAAATAGAAAAAGTAGATGATGATGAACTCGTATATATAGGTGAGTATATATAAATTACACCTTAAAAGCAAATCTTTTAAGTATATTTACAAACTGGTATATTTCCTAAGACATTTTGTTAAGAGATTAATTTACATGAAATCAGACTTCAAACCACTGATTGAAATAAAACGACAGTTAAAATGTCTGTCTATTTAAGCATGGCATGGCATTCCATTTTTAATTTAAAAAAATACAATTTAAAAACATTTGCGTAGTATTAGCGTCAAATAAATATTGATTGTTGACACTAACATGTATAATACCGCGCCATACTAATTTATATATGGTGCACTCTACTCATAACCGCAAGTAATAAAGTTTAATTTGCCCATGATCGATGGTTCTCTCCGGCATCATCCGCCACTAAAAACTGGTCGTCATGATATAGCTGAAATATCGTTGAAAGTGGCGTTAAAGCACCAAATAATAATAATAACTAATTTATACAATCATTAAAAAGATAGGTGAAAGGGTCATCATACACTAGATATTTAGCAGTAGACGTTCATAAATAATTTTCAAAATTTTCATATAATCGTTTCTAAAACCCTAAATTTCGGACCAATATAAGACAATAGGCTTGACAACATAATTCGATTGACGAATTATAAGTACCCTTTTGGTATCTTTAAACTCTTCTGATAAAACAAATCTAGTTGGCACTTCAAAGTTGTCTCACGTTACATTATGTTTCTGTTAAATCATTTACTGTTCATCTAAACGTCAAATAGTCAAACCTGTCCATGCAGCCGAGGTTAAGTAGCCACCCTGTATTCTAATGTCACAGTTTACTTGTCATTTCATAGAAAATATCTTATGATTTTAACCTCTTTCAGGAGGTCACCTGTCTTAAAAACCACTCTTTCTTTGACTGTATAAGTTTATCTATAACCGATTTACTCTTCAATATCTTTATGCTGTCCATTTAAGTAATCAAGAAAGATAAGAAGAGGAAAGGAGCAGGATGCTGGTTACCATTATGGAAACTGGTGAAGAGGATTTTTGGTAAAAAAGAATATTATCATAATGAAGAGTGAAGACAAGACAAATACAAACAATTTATGTTCTTATTTAATATTTTAACAAAAGAAAACTCAAAAGCTTATATTTCATATGACAACACAATAAGCTTTTTTTTTAATCAAATAAATTGTCATCGACCGGTGCACAATAATAATGAAACTACAAAACAAACAATATATCCTTGTAAATATATGTAAGCATCAATCTTCCTTATTATATTGAATATTTTAAAACAAAACATATGGTCTTGAAACGAAAGTGAAAGTAGAGAATGCTACACACCACACAACGTGAATATATAAATTGACAATGATAAAGATCTTAAGACAGGGACATAATGTGTTACTAGAACTGAAGAAAAGAGATTTTAGTGTAGGTCGATGGAATGGGTTTGGTGGAAAAGTCGAAAACAAGAAACTATACTAGATGGAGCAAAGAGAGAATTGCAAGAGGAATGTGGTTTAAATGGTAATATCTTAGAAAAAAGATTGCACTGTTGAAGTCGGAGTTTGTAGGAAATCCACAAATATTGGAAGTCCACGTGTTTACAACAGACCAATTTACTGGCACCGTACAGGAATCTTCTGAGATGAGACCCAGTGGGTTGAGACGACAAACATTCCATTTGATGAGATGTGGCCAGATGACAAATACTGGTTCCCAATAGTTCTTGTAGGACAGACGTTTTTATGTAATTTTTCTGTTTGAAGGACATGACCAGATATTGAAGTATATAACTCCTGGCTTAAAAGGCATGAACTGGTAAATGTAGGCTTAGAGGACAACATACTAAAGTTTACACTATTTGAAATTGATGTGTATTGTTGGGTCCAACTTTGTAGGGCACAACATAATTGTTATCTGTTAGACGGTTATTTTCACTTAAGAGCAAGTTTATCAATCTTGGTGAAGGCATAATAAATACAAGTACCTTGAAGCCTATGACTGTATTGTTTGTAATGACTTTTAGTGAAACCTTTCTAATATGGACAGTACTGAACGGTTTTTAGTGAAAACTTTCTAATATGGACAGTACTGAAAGATATTTAGTGAAACCTTTCTAATATGGACAGTACTGAAAGGTTTTTAGTGAAATCTTTCTAATATGGACAGTACTGAAAGGTTTGAAACCTTTCTAATATGGACAGTACTGAACGGTTTTAATTAAACCTTTCTAATATGGACAGTACTGAAAGATTTTTAGTGAAAACTTTCTAATATGGACAGTACTGAAAGGTTTTTAGTGAAACCTTTCTAATATGGACAGTACTGAACGGGTTTTAGTGAAACCTCTCTAATATGGACAGTACTGAAAGGTTTTGAGTGAAACCTTTCTAATATGGACAGTACTGAAATGTCTTTAGTGAACCCTCTCTAATATGGACAGTACTGAACGGTTTTTAGTGAAACCTTTCTAATATGGACAGTACTGAAAGGTTTACAGTGAAACCTTTCTAATATGGAGAGTACTGAAATTACTTTAGTGAAACCTTTCTAATATGGACAGTACTGAAAGGTTTTTAGTGAAATCTTTCTAATATGGACAGTACTGAACGGGTTTTAGTGAAACCTCTCTAATATGGACAGTACTGAAAGGTTTTGAGTGAAACCTTTCTAATATGGACAGTACTGAAAGGTCTTTAGTGAACCCTCTCTAATATGGACAGTACTGAACGGTTTTTAGTGAAACCTTTCTAATATGGACAGTACTGAAAGGTTTTCAGTGAAACCTTTCTAATATGGAGAGTACTGAAATGACTTTAGTGAAACCTTTCTAATATGGACAGTATTGAACGATTTTAGTTAACCCTTTCTAATATGGACAGTACTGAACGATTTTAGTTAACCCTTTCTAATATGGACAGTACTGAAAGGTTTTTAGTGAAAACTTTCTAATATGGACAGTATTGAACGGTTTTTAGTGAAACCTCTCTAATATGGACTGTACTGAACGGTTTTTAGTGAAACCTTTCTAATATGGAGAGTACTGAAAGGTCTTTACTGTACCCTTTCTATTATGCACAGTGCTGAAAGGTCTTTAGCCTACCCTTTCTAATATGGACCGTACTGAAAGGTCTTTAGTGAACCCTTTATAATATGGACCGTACTGAAAGGTCTTTAGTGAACCCTTTCTAATATGGACCGTACTGAAAGGTCTTCAGTGAACCCTTTCTAATATGGACCGTACTGAAAGGTCTTTAGTGAACCCTTTCTAATATGGACCGTACTGAAAGGTCTTTAGTGAACCCTTTCTAATATGGACAGTATTGAAATGTTTTATTGCTGAAGGTTTTTAGTTAACTTTCTATTACATGGTTATATGGATTATGAAGATTTTATTGTGTATTTATTTTTTACAACTGGACAAGCTTTCATATGTTATATATATTCATATGTTATATGTATGTTGTATGTAAACATTTGACAGATCACTATTCTTAATGTGTTATGGTGTAACCTTTATAAAAACATTTTGATGCTTTCAACATTATTATTGTTTTTCATTTTGTGATTTTCATGTTTTTATGTTTTTTTAGTTATGTCAATTGCAGTTCAAGGTTCATCATAACCATTGCATAAAATGACAATGTATTTAAGATTTGATATGTATACTGAGTATAGCAAAAACTATACAAAGTTCCCGATTTTAAGGGGGAGCAGCACATATATATATTTGTTTTTGTATTTTTTTTTAAATATGTTTCAGCAAAAATTTCTTAGAAGACATACATTTTTTTTTCATTTTTCCAAAACCATAGACTTAGTGTTTGCTCTACTCAGTGTATTATCAAGATATTTTGCCTGGTAATTTTTATACAATTATTTATGAACTTGAACTACTACTGTTTTATATGCATAATTGTTATTAATGTTGACATATTAAAGTAATATCATTTGAGTTGTGCATTGGTGGGTGTGTTGTGGAATTATTTGTGCTGTTCAAACTATTAACGGATGTTTAGATTGGAGGGGAGGGGGTTGCGTTCTACCGTAAAACAATATAAAATAGTAACCAGAAATACGAAAAACGTTGCAGATTTTTTTATTTTTAGTTTAGGTTAGGTAATGGTATTTAACGCCACTTTCAACAATATTTCAGTTATATCGTGGCGGTGTGTTTTCTTGGTGGAAAGAACCGGAGTACTCGGAGAAAACCACTGACCTGTTGCAAGTTACTGACAAACTTGATCACATAACTTTAGTGGTGACAGGTACTGATTACAGAGGTAGTTGTAAATTCAACAGCCATGTGATCACGACCATGATGACCCCCTCTTTTTATATTACACAAAATATCTTGCGCATCAGGAATATTTTAATTTAATTTGTTCGTTTGCTTCGGCTTATGTAAATATTTGCATTCACATAATCGTTCATCTTCGCTAGCCAAGGGTTACGATCCGCTCCTCTTCTCTCCACCCTTGGCAGAAGTCGGAATTTCGGGTCCTCACGGTTTATTTTTATATTCGATACAGCTGTGGGTGGCTGCGTTCAATCAAAATGCGCCTAACAAAATATCACGCAACGATCACTGTAGAGAAAGAAAAATGTAAACAATGGCGACATGTAGAGAAAACTGTAGACTTTGTCATGAATCTTTGACCCCAAACACAGAAGAACGATATTTACAGAAACTTTTAAATATTTGCTCAATTAACTGAAGTCTTAGACTACATTCCTTCGAACAGGTAATAGTACAACCGTTCTCATTGGTTGATAATAATGTAATGCAAATGGGCTGAACTTCATAAATCCGCTAGAGGGCGATACGCGGGAATTACAAAATTCTGACTTAATCTGCCAAGGGTGGAGAGAAGAGGATCGCAACCCTTGGCTAGCGAAGATGATAATCGTTATACAGGCCATTACTTTATGCGCTGCTGATGTTGAACTTAACCCCTGTCCCAAATTCCAGCACTGTTTTAGCCATTTACTACCAACACATATATAAGCAGTCTACACAAACAATAAAATTGCTCACATTTTGCATATAATGGAACACAATGAAGGTATCTGTTTTACTGACCGCCTCGAGTGCGGTAGATCGGGTGAAACCAAAGACTATACAATTGGTATTTAATTCTTCCCCGATAAGCACACAACATTAGGAAGAAAGAGCAAAACGGGATTGCTCGGAATCAGAATAATGTGCCAGATTGGAGTGGCATGTCTATCCATGGACTGTTGTTTCAGTGAGCTAACACTATAAAAATCTAACTAAGCGTGTTGGTCTAGTACTAAGCAGACATAATCATCATCTCCTTGAAAATTAACTTGTTCTCGTCATGCTATATAGCTGAAATAATTGCTGAGCTGGCATTAAGCAACAAGCACTCACTCATTCTTTACAGAATCGCACTTACATCAGAATATTTAATGTAACAGATGATAACATAAAAATACCAGGTTTTGAAATCCCAGTTAGGAGGCTAAGGATAGAAATGCTACGAGGGAAGGTTTCATATTCTATTGAAAAAATCACGTACAAATTGATAAAAGGTTGAATTTAGAATATTGAAACGATATGATTTGAATTAAACACCAAGAACTTGCCTGCATTGACATTTTGAAATTCGGCTTTTGTTGTCCCCTTTCGTTTGAGTGTATCTCCGAATTCGAAAGAGATAGAGAAATTCCGTCGATATAGTCCGGAAGGCTCTCGGCACAATTAATGTTAAGAAAATAACAGCATCAAAATTGGATGAAAAGTAAAAATTCCATATACCTTCGAAATAATTATGCGAAATTTCGGAATATGGGCTCGATTTTGACCCCTTTTTTAAATAGAATTTTGGAATTCGACTTCTGTTGTTCCTTTTCGGTTGAATTTATCGTTGGAATCGAAAAGAGATAGAGGAAATCCGTAAACATTTTGCCAGAAGATCTCAGCGCAATCAATTTAAAGAAAAAAAACTTCATCAAACTTGAATGAAAAATAGAACTTCTCTATATACCTTCAAAATATGCGAAATTTCGAAATTGGGGTCCTTTTTAGACCCCTTTTCTAAATAAAATACAAAATTGTTTATGGCTCATCAATGACCCATTATTTTTTAGAAAAACAATAATAAAATAGGATGAAAAAAACATTAATTTGAAATTTTTTCCTGTGGGGCCCCTTTAAGTCAAAAAACAGTAATACAGTAGTTACATAGGAACGCTATCCTTTTTTCTGAAAGGGATTTTCCTAAGGAACTCATTAAAAAAACCCATCAAAAATGAGATAAAAAATATGCTCTCCATGTACAAAAAAACAGAAACATCCATTTTTGCACCTTATGGTCTCTTGTTTGGAAATAAGGGTAATAACAAAATTACCGAACACCGAGCAATCTTCCAAAGGGAAAGGCAAAACTCATAAATCAACAAACAGACAAAATCAGTCAAAAACCGGAAAACTGGGAAAACCGCAACGGCCCTGACTTTTCCAAAGAAATGATGGATTGAATCAGATTTTACGGCGCCAAACTTCCCGCTTTCATTACGATTAAATGGTTCCGGTTGTCACTATAACAGCATTTTTAACAATACTGGGTCAAAATAGGTATAATAGTAGTCAACTTTATGAAAATCCATCGTTTATTATTAGTTGCAATAATGTAGCTCCTGTGACAAACTTGTGTCTCGGCGGAGCTACAAAGGGGTCCCATTCGTCACAATGGAGCAAAAAAATATATTGCAGTTGAACATACAAATTCAATATTTACGCTTCAAACATTTCATTATAACTATTACTGATGATCCCAGTCCTTGTTAAATCGGTTTGGCTGAAAAATGTATGCTTTTCAAAAGTAACAACAAACTTGTTCAAATTTATCTATCGTTCGCCAAAACCGGAAACTACGGAAAGCGGAGCTTTTCTAAATATGGTATTTCTACTACGAAATTTAGTATATTTACTACAGCTGATGTAAACATTCACGCCTCAATCGCCAAATATGGCATCCAAAAAATAGTGAGACTTTGACCGGTAAATGACCTCAAATGGCGAAATTCAAAATGTAGTCGGTAACCGAATTTTTATTTTGTGGGAATTACATTCTAAAATACTGGTAGGTAATAAAAACTTGCTATAATAGTGGCCAAAATGAAAGGTTATGTCTTATTATTGATAAATGCAGGCGTCAGAAACTCTGTAAGCGAGCGCAAAAAATATCTCGGCTGCTCCATTACATGTAATGGCATCCCGTTAAAACCCTTGCAAGTAAGCAAGCATTTAGGGTTTTGTTATTAGAACTATTTATTATCGTCTCTGCAGAACGGTCTAACTAAACGGTCATCTTCTTACACAATTTGATTTCAAATAAGAGGTTAAATGACGTCATGTCTAAACCACGATTACTTAATCCTTATCTTTATACATTTTCCATAATTACATCATGTTTTGTACTTTATAAAAATCCATCGTTTATTATCGTCTCTGCAGAGACAAAATATTTTTCGACAAGATCTTGGTATCGGAAAATAAACTTTTTAAGAGATCGAATAAGGCGAATCTTTGTATAGCCCGGATCCAGTATATCCTGTTTCTGAGATAAAGATGGCGTTTCAAGAAATCAGAATAATTGTTACTGTCCCTTGCATAACGAAGTGATAGCCTTACAACTCCCCAAATCAATACCAACCTTTATTATGTACCAATGATCATTGTGTTCAAAACTCAGAATGTCCCAATTGCTACAACTTAAGTTATTGCACGGAAACCATGAATGACGTCTACACACGGATGACGATGTCATCATCATAACATAATACTAGTGGAATATTTTTGCGGTCGTTTTAAAGGTATCTCAGTAACTAATTAATGGTAGAAAAAAAAGGAAGAATATGTCCATTGGACACGGATGCTCCTGCTTCCAGCTTATGTGAGCGAGTGGTTGTTGCTTGACACAAAATGAGCACCTTTTTTCTGCTATCAGTGCGACAACATGATGATGATCGCTTGGTGCTAGACCAACATGCTTAGTCAGATGTTCATGACGGTAGCTAATTGAAACAACAAAGCGCGGGTAGACATGTCGAAACACTCGATCACATTATCATGAACTTGGGTTTTCTAAATATGGTCCATGACCTTGTGTAAAGTGTTTCTAGCGAATTTAAATTATTGAGCGGAAACCAAATTCGGCATATACAGGCTACGGACATGGGTAAACCTAAATTCCCCCGACGCCTTGCGTTTGGGGGAGGGGGGGGGGGGGGTGGATATTAAAAATACATCATGAATTTCTCAGTTACTATTTAATGTCTGGTAGAACTGCAAAATTAATATTTCAACTTCTAAGAAGAATTTGAAGATAACAAGTAGGTTACACAGAAACCGTAATTCGAAGAAGGACAGAGACAACACAATGGCCAAAAGAAAAAAAACACAAAAGGACACACAACGATCTACGCAACACTACATAAAAGACTAAAGATCGAACAACACGAACCCCCACTAAAACATGGGTGAATTTAGGTGCCCGGAAGGTTAAGCAGTTCCTGCTCCACTAGTGACACCCGTCGTGTTACTATAGTTACAAACTAGTGATAAGGCATGAATGATACAAACTGAGCAAACTACTCAAAACTTGAGTCAGATATTCTGTTTGAAAGGGTAAGGGACTTTGGTCTTATCTATCCGGATTGTGATGCCTCATATTTCTCTCTATATTTATTTTTTTCGTATTTCTATGAGATGTATTACGAATATATAAATGTCATAATATGTATTAAAAAAAATGATGTATGTAATAATATCTAATTCTAATTTTGGGTCACGAAAAACAGAAAAACAGGAAAAGTGAAATTATTTTATTAAATGTATAGATAGCCTTAACATATAAAATGTTGTTAAATATAATGTTCTACAAGTTTAACCGTGCACGTCATTAAATACAAGTATAAAAACACGTACGTTGGAAAACTGTTCAAAACACCCAATGTTCTGTCAAGATGAATGAATGTTGTCAACGGTTGTTAGTGGTTGCCATTACCATTGTAATGTTCTGGGCTTCTACAGTACACGCCTATTTTACACAACATGGCTGGGACGGCGATGAAGAATAATCATTATATATGTCGGTGAGTAGTATACTAGTATACAAAATGATGGTTACTATGTCCTTATCAGTTTCGTTTTTCTTTTTCGTTTAATCTTAGACTGTATCAGCCATATGGCGAGAATAATGATGATGATGGTTATGTCCGCTTTGTGCTAGACTAACATGCAATTTTCATAGTGCTATCTCACTGAAACAACAGTCCATGGGTAGATATGTCGTAGCGCTCGAACGTATTATCGTAATTTCGGGTTAGGGTTATGGTGGCTAATGCCACTTTCAACAATATTTCATTATGTTGTGGTTGTCAGTTTTATTGGTGGAAGACACCGCAGTACCCGGCGAAAACCAAGGACTTGCCGGAAGTCACTGACACACTTTATCACATAATGTTGTATCGAGTACACGTCACAATTTTAGTGATGGTAAACACTGATTGCACAAGTAGCAGCAAATCCAACTACTATACGGTGACAACCACGACTGCCCATTACGACTGAGTCCCAGTAAACCAGTCATTGTGTTTACCCCTTAATGCTGTATTCTTAGCAAAGACAGCAAGCACTAACTTTTATAGTAATTGGTTAGACCCAACACAGGTTGGACCCTCCGACGATCAAACAAACCATTACATCAGTGTTTTAACAGTTTTATAACACTGATCAGACCTCTTCTGCTTTATTGTGCTACGATCAAACAAACCATTACATCAGTGTTTTAACAGTTTTATAACACTGATCAGACCTCTTTTGCTTTATTGTGCTATACATGTACATGGATAACTCAGCTTAAGTAAGTCAATGAAAGCACAAGAGATTATAGGATTTTAAGCGCATTTTTTCCGGAGTTTATTGATGTATAATCTGGACCAATTCACTCACAAACAAATAAAAGTCCGAAGAACTTTTACGTAAGTTAGTGAGTGACTTGGTGCAGGTTATACATCAATAAACTCCGGAAAAAATGCGCTTAATCCTATAATACATGCTACATGTGTGGTTTTCTCTTCTTTGTAAGGTTGTTACTACCACAATCTCATGGAGTTAAAAAAAACAAATGAGAGGTTCAGTCTATTGTGGATATCAAAGATATTGTTCTCGTCATTGAACAACTTTACCATGTTCATCTATTATTTAAGCATTTACTTCTGACAATCGTTTTACCAGACCCATTACAATTATAATGCTTAGGCTATAATATATCACAGATTAATATAACCTTCATCTTTGTAAAACAAGCAGATACCACAGCACCAGAACAATTTCAAAGTCTAATTGAAATAAACATGACCGAACATGATCACTTTACTGGCTTGGTACAGGGACATCTATAAAATAAAAGAGGTGAATTAAATTAATTTAATGAGACTAACCTGCCACTCATAGTGAAACGATGAGGTCATGCAAATATGTGTCAACACCTGAGTAAAATGCCAACATTCGCATATAATTGGGTGAGCAGAGTGTGTAACTAATTCAAGTAACTTCATATATACATTGTATATGCTCTGTATGTTTTGGTAGCTCACGCGAGTAGTTTATTTTTAGTAACGATTGGTACACTGTGTTATTGTACGTTGAAATCAGAAAAGAAAGTCTAAGCACCGTAGGGAGCCGTCGTGGTCGTGATCGTATGGTTGTTGGGTTTACAACTACCTGTGCAATCAATGCCTATCAACACTTAAGTGTGGAGTTCGAATCCCGCTCGTGGCGAGGTGTCAGTGACTTGCTGCAGGTTTGTGCTTTCTCTGGGTACTCCGGTTTCCTCCACCAATAAAACTGACTGCCACGATATAACTGTAATATTGTTGAAGGTGGTGTCAAATACCTTACCCCTAATCCTCTATTACCGTTATGTTTCATTCAAAATTGTTCCATTTCATGAGATTTGAATGTTGGACTGAAAGATATGTTTTTTAATTTCATTTAGCATAACTTACTAGATAGATTTATCATAATGAGAATGTATTCAATATTTCTCTTTCAGGACAACGAATGCAGATAACCACATCCTAAATGACGTTTCTTTTGCATTATAATTAAGAATAATATTCAACCAAAAAATATATAAACAGAAAGAATGCTCTTTATTTATCAATTAATAAATTATATGGAGTTATTTGTTTTTGATGCTTTCGTTGCAGCTTGATTCATTTAGTGACTCAAGTCATCTTCTAGCTTCTTGGTTAAATGCAACATGAATGTGTCTCGAGTTATCTCGCTTTGTAGTGTTTTCTGATTTTCGTGAAAGTCTGCTCGTAAAGACTATAATTTCATATCCATTGGGATATGATTACGCCATTACCGGTACTTACACTGTCTTTAGTACCTTTTTATCACCAGATAGATTAAATTCCTTCTCCATTGTATATTATGACTTGGTCACAAACAGTAGGTGGAGCTGATAGTTTGAAGATGCCAAAAATTAATCAAACGGGCCAAAATAATAGTCCACAAAACACAACACACAATTAATTATTGAACAACTCGAACCACACTAAGAACTGACGGGAGGGGACAGTGGGGTGAACTCGGGTGCTCAAGGATATATAGTCCCTGCTCTGTTAGTGGCACCACACAAACATTTAATCGAATTTAGAAACAAATATATTTATATTCACAGTGAACATGTTTTGCTAAAATGTATTAAGATTTTCGACAGTGGTCCAACCTTATATCATTTTTTAAGCTATGGCAGTATTTCGGTACTACTGTCATTTCTTATTCGACAACTTAAAGTAACTGAAGTTATCCTGTACTTATTTAGTATACGATGAAGACTTTTCATTAGGGATATATTTCTACAATGTAATTATTTCACTATTATAAATTTAAAACTCATGAAAAATGTCTACATTTGTAGTAGTAGTAGTAGTAGGCCGTTTAAGGACTCGTCCTTGATTACATGCAGATGATTCCCATTTTACTCTAGCTAAAGACGCCAACTGTAAATAATGATAAAATGCTAAACAGTGATGGCCTACAATATCATAAACACAACACGAAAAACTACTCACTGTCAAAACAGAAACTCATATTTAAAGGGTTTGCGAGTTCATGTACGAAAAGATACATATGCTGTGGATTTCTGTATTTGAATTATTCACTGATGCATTACCACTAACATTGGAGGAACGACCATTTAACTTGTATGGGATGGGCTATATTATTATTATTTTTTGCTGCCAAGTATAGTAGGAAAATATCGTAACCCGAATAATACACAACATAATAACCTGACCTTGCACTTGTCGATAACACATATTGGTAAAAGTTGAAGTGAATTACAGATTTAGGAGAAAACATAACCCTCTAAATAGCCTGATGGAGACTGATCTTAGTTTTGATAAAAAAAAAAAAAAAAGTTTAAGAGCTTGTAGATATGAAATATATTACATCTAATAAGCAATGTCAGTACCAAAGTACTGAAGACTGGCCGGGTGATACCCTCGGGGACTAAAAGTCCACCAGCACAGGTGTATACCCAGTGATAGTAATAAAAACATATATATCTAATTTAGCACACACGCTGCGTTTCTGTGATAAACTTCATCTGGTACTCTCATAGTCAAAAGATTGGAAAGTCCAGCGGGTTAGGGTTATGGTGTTTAACGCCACTCTCAACAATATGATGATATCTCAGCTATATGTAGGCGGTCAGTTTTATTTATGGAAGAATCAGGAATACCAGGAGAAAACCACCTTCCTGCCAGAAGTCACTGACAAACTTCATCAAATAATGTTGTATCAAGTACATCTCGCCATGAGCGGAATTCGAACTCACAACATTAGTAATTAGTAAGTAATGCGCACTGATTGCATACATGTATGTAGTCTTAAATCCATTTACCATACGATCGCGACGGCCCCCTAAATGTTTTTGAAAATTCAATAATGACAAAAACCAATTTCATAATAACATCAAGATCGAGTTAATTCAGTTTTGTATTACTTTTGTTTCCCCTCATAGAAACCAATACACAATACGATCAATGAGCATTGACCATCTCACAACTGGAAACATACGTGTAGCTTGGTATTCATATTTGTTTTAATAACTTTTCGACGTGCTCCCTGCAACGTTCCTCAGTACAAGGGTGGGCGGAGTTTACAATATTGCTTGTATGTAGTACATTGTTGTATACGTATAAAGGTAACTTTAAGCATATCGTTATTTATAAAATGGTTTGTGTAATTGCAGTACGAAATAATGCTCTTCAAACTACAGATTATTTCGAATATTTTTAAAGCCAACAATTTAGGGTTTACAACTTACATACAATAGTTCCGCCCTATAACATGGATTGAAATCCCCACCTACAATAGTAGATTTATAATGTACACCTGTTAAGACATTAAAGAGACTATAAATGCCATCGTATATGGCCAAATGACCGTGGGAAAGCTGGAATATTTACAACTATCAGTTGTTATCTATAATGTGACAAAAGTAGTGTTAACTAATTAGTTTATGATGTACATGTATATTAGTTCGTACCGATGGTGTTATGGTTAGCGTGATCTCCCGTCTCGAGTGCGATGGATCGTGAGTGCGAGCCTCGGTTGGATCAAACCAGCACACTTACCTATTACACCAATAAGATTGTTATACAGCAACATATGACTATTAGCTATATGTACATTTTCCTGTAACGATAAAACTACTTACCTCTGAATGGAAGACGATAGTGACGTACTAGAGCACACAACATTAAAGTGTCTCTTCACGAACCTGTCAAGCTTTTTAGGGGTTAGTGTTGGGATTATGGCACTTAGCGCCATTTCCAAGAATATGTCAGTTATATTGTGGCGGTCAGTTTTTAGAAATATAATTATATAAGTAGACATAAGTCAAGGTATGAATATCAGCATCGATCCGTGATGCCTTCTGAATAGAATAATTTATTTACCAGAAGCAATACAGCTTATAGGCATATATACATACAATCAATATAATAATATATTCAAAGCGGAAGCAATTTCTAACCTTTTCAGCAGAATACAAAAATTTACCTAGATTATTTAGCTCTTTGATATTGCAAACAGACAATAGTTGTACCAGTTTAAAAGCAGAATGGAACACTAGATGATGAACACCAAGCACAACAAACAAACTATGCAATCAATTTTGCCAAACGAGTACACCTCTGTCTTCTGGGAAAATCACAAGAACAAGTAGTAACTGCAAGACACATTTGAGAGCATATGGTTGTAGATTTAGACGATCCATTCCGAAACGCATAGCAAATAGCAGAATAGCAAGACTTCATTTTGTTTCTGTTGTTTCGATATTGTTGTATTAGCAACCGAATCACCTCTTTTGTTGACTGGGACATTCTCTGCTCGTGATGCATTTATCATTACTGGACACAGCATTGGTGGTATAATTGTCAGCGTGCTCGCTTTGGGTCTTGAGTACGGTACATCATGGGTTCGAGTCTCGTTTGGGTAAAACCAAGCACTGTAACATTTTATTTTGTTGCGTCTGCCTGCCGACTGTTGTTTCAGTGACCTAGCCCTATAAATATCCAATTAAGCGGTTGTTCAAGTACAAAGCGGACATTCACAATCATCTTATCGATGTAACTTGTTCTCGCCATGATATAGCTACAACTGCTGCTCAGGTAGCGCTAAACATCAATCATTAAATATTTCAATTACTGTTTGTAAGAAAAATGATAAGTTTAAATAGCGTATATAAAATTATCATAGTTAGTTGTTTAAGAAATAAATCATGGAAGCCAGAATGTGTTGGGAGTTTTAACATGGATTGGCGGATATTAGTATTTTATCCCGAGCCAGAAGCGAGGGATAAAATTTACTAATATCCACCAATCCATTTTAAAACTCAAAACACATTCTGGCTTCCGTGATTTATTTCGATTCTGATATGTCTAAGAGTACAAATACGTTAGTATACTTTGATTGGAAGACAGTAATTTATACATACGTTTGCGGAAAATGTCGCACACAATTTATGTAACTCGAATAATACTGCGCCCTCTATCGGCATTATTCGAGTCACAATTTATGCTGCCAATGGAAGCGTCAGTCACATTCATCGGCACATGTGCTAATGAGATAATACGAAGAAATAATTCTGTTTTTTTTAACAAAGGGAAAGAGTGAGGTCATGTTAGAATTTTATGAATAACTTCAAATGGATTCTTGTAAAAGAAAACATTTGTTATTTTATGTACACGTTATGCAAAATTAACAGAACGAGAAATTGCATAAATCTCACTGAATCGAAAATAAAAATGACACCAAATGTAATGAACATTTGCATTAATATGCAGTAAATACATTTTCCCACGGTATGATATTTGTATCAGGTGATATATGTTTTACCACAGTTTTACTGACGGCCATTATATTTATTACGTCAACTTTGACACATTATTATATACATATATTACTACCTGTATAATATGATTATTAGCGTTATTAGAGATGGGGCTATATTTATAACTTTGTTAGCCATTTACTTTGGAGACCCTTTCTTATATAGCAAAAAATAGCGCAAACATTTTCACATATACATCTTCATATATAGGTAAAGTAACTAAAACACAATTAAGCATAGTCTTAGTGGACTATCTAAGAAGGAATACAGTGCACTAAAAACAAAGGAAAACTCGCGTTTATATAATATATGTGAACTAAAGAGGACATATATAGGACAATGGTTATGGTGTTTAAAGCCAATTTCAACATTATTTCAGTTATATATTAGCGGTCAGTTGTATAGGTAGAGGAAATAGGAGAAAACTACCGATCTTCCGCAAGTCACTGGCAAACTTTATCACATGATGTTATATCGAGTACACCTCGAATGAGGGGATAAGAGGGCATAGAAATATATGACCTCAACCTATCTATTGGTGACTAATAGTTTCAGAAGTTTACAAACATTTAAGACATGAAATCAGTATAAAATTAAGGTGTTATAGCTTATATAACTATTTAAATTGTTGCATTGCAATTTGTAAAGAGAGGTTTAAATTTGAAATAACGGAAACAAACAGAACTATACATGAGTGTATAGTTAGCAATTTCTTCAAAATACTACTTTAAATTTTTAGATCATTATATAGATCTATTTTATATTCAAGTTTAATTAATTTGAAGGACTTCCGAAAAAAAGCTACTAATTTGCATTTTAATCCAAACAGAAATGAAATGAATTTTAACACACATTGAAAATTTAACGCACAGGATGAAGGAAAGTCAAGTTAGGTAATATTGAACTTAACTGTAACATATATTAAGCATTATCTATACCTCAGTAACAGGATGTAAACGATAACAGATGGTTAACACAGACAATATACCCGGAATATACAGACAGAGCGTCACCGATTAAAACAATTTATAACAGCTTAGCTTATCGGGCATTCTTCGTCAAGATATGTCTTTGCGTCATGAATACACTCCTCGCCTGACAAAATACAAACCAACTACATTTTTGTATTTCTCTTTTTCTTAAGTCATACTAATATCAACCATTCATAGTTTCTTCAAAAGGTAAAATTCTAAAAATAGAAGATGCTGTTTCACACTTACTATTATTAATGTGTGGTCAGACTGGTTGACAAATGTCAACTAAGGTCATCTAAAGGTCAAAGCATGTCCGGTCACTGCATCCTCAAGGAGGTCGCGCTTCTGACATATCAGTAGTTAAGCATGCCATGAAGGTCATCTGTTAAGTGAATCAGGTCATTCAAGTTTAGTAATTATTAGTGATCAGGTAAATATTCATCTGCCATGGTAGCAAATAAGGTTACCGAACACCGAGTAATCTTCTAAAGTGAAAGGCAAAACTCATAAATCAACAAACAGACAAAATCAGTCAACAACAGGAAAACTGGGAAAAACCCCAATGACCCTGACTGGCAAAAAAATAGTGCAAACATTTTCACATATACATTTTCATATATAGCTAAAGTAACTAAAAAACAATTAAGCATAATCTTAGTGGACTATCTAAGAAGGAATCCAGTGCACTAAAAACAAAGGAAAACTCGCGTTTATATAATATATGTGAACTAAAGAGGACATATATAGGACAATGGTTATGGTGTTTAAGGCCAGTTTCAACAATATTTCAGTTATATCTTGGCGGTCAGTTGTATAGGAGGAGGAAACAGGAGAAAACTACTAATTTGCATTTTAATCCAAACAGAAATAAATTTTAACACATATTGGAAATTTAATGCACAGGATGAAAGAAAGCCAAGTTAGGTAATATTGAACTTAACTATAACATATATAAGCATTATCTAAACCTTAGTAACATGATGTAAACTATATGGTAGAAACTTTGGTATAAAGACAGCGTCACCGATTAAAACAAATTATATGTGTTTGCATCATGAATACACTCCTTGCTTGACAGAATACAAACCAACTATTTCTCTTTTTCTTAAGTTATACTAATATCAACCATTTATAGTTGCTTCAAAAGGGAAAATTCTAAACATAGAAGATGCTATTACACACTTACTATTATTAATGTGTGGTCAGACTGGTTGACAAATGTCATCTAAGGTCATCTAAAGGTCAAAACATGTCCGGTCACTGCATGCTCACGAAACCCGGAGGCCGCGCTTCTGAAATATCAGTATAGTAGAACATGCCATTAAGTCATCTGTTAAGTGAATCAGGTAATTCAAGTTTAAGTAATTATTCGTGATCAGGTAAATATTCATCTGCCATGGTAGCAAATAAGGGTAATAACAAAGTTACCGAACACCGAGTAATCTTCCAAATTGAAAGGCAAAACTCATAAATCAACAAACAGACAAAATCAGTCAACAACAGGAAAACTGGGAAAAACCGCAATGACCCTGACTTGGTACAGGCATTTCCAAAGAAATGGTGGGTTGAATCAGATTTACGGCGCCAAACCTCCAGCTTCCATTATGGTGTTCTTCCTCATTATTTTTCCAGTAAATATTATTGTACGCTAATAAAAACGTAGATATCTCACTTAGTACACACGATGGGTGTCTGAAATAATCTTCATCAAGTATGCTCCAAGTCAAAACAGTGGAAACCAAATAACTTTAAAAACGTTAAAACATGATGTTGATGACAATGATAAAATTACAAGTAATATAAAATGTACCGTTATTTGTTCTGGTTACACAATTTACACAGACCATCAGAGAATCATCGCCAAAGAACACTGTACGCTTGTGCTTTTTAATCAAGATTTCCTTGATAGAGGGCTGCTGCTAAGAAAGAGGCTACTGAGCCAAGGGTGCCTCTGTCTTCGTATAAGTCATCACTTCGTAAGTTTTACGCATGACTTGATTAACCGTTACAAATATATGTCACAACTGACCACGGATATGTTTCACTGGTTGCAAGCACTTCCCGGCCCTTCTCTCTTTCATGACTTATCACAGGGATTGTAACTAGAACAACTGGTGGGTTCGTGTTGCTCGATCTTTAGTTTTCTGTGTAGTATTTTGTAGATGGTTGTTTGCCCTCTTGTTCATTTTCTGTTGACCATTGTGGTGTCTGTGCTTCTTTGAGTTACGGAGTTTGAATACCCCTTTGGTATCTTCAAACCCTTCTTAAGAGTCCTAGGATGTGATGCTTACCGCCACAGAATGTTGTAATGATAAGATGATATCATAGATTCACCACCAGCAAATGTTTTAATAATAAAATTATATATGCGGCTTGTCCTCAAGGAATGTATCAGTAATAATAAGCAATCCAAGATTCGTCATCAGAGAATGGTATATGACATAGATTCACTACCAAGTAACAGGCCATTTGAGATTCACCAGAATGTTTTAATAATATATAATGATAGCATTGGTTCACCATCAAAGAATCATTTAATAATAAAATGCCATTAAATGAAGGATTCACCAAAGATACTATTAGAATAATAACCTGAGGTTGCTTTGATAATGATAGTAGGTAATTCTAGGTTTGATTCTAAAATTTTTTTTTAATATCAAAATGAAATAGAATGTTCACCACTGTATGAGAGACTCACCGTGGTTGTAATTATAAAGTGACTGTACACAAGATGGCCTCCTTCATTCTGATTTGTAATTATTATATATTACGTATATCATTTCAAAAAGCCTGGGGTTCACAATTCTTGCATTTTATATTTTGATTTTCATTACTCCATTACTACACATATCAACTCTTTATAAAGTTTGGTCTCAAGGGGAAATAAAATACAGTAGATGCAGGTGCGCGCTTACTGTTATTTACGTGTGGTCATCTTAATCTAGGTTGATATGGGTCATGTGAAGATCAGTATACTCCGTTGGCCATAATGGCAACTGCATTTCAAATAAGGTCACTGTGTGGTCACGAAGCCAATAAAACAAATAGGCCGTGTAAACTTCGGTAAGTGATGAAAAAGATATAATTAGTTTATGAAATGAATGAACATCCCTGCAAGTCATTTTCTAAATATAGTCTTGTACATATTTGTGTATTTTCCAGGAAAGGGCATAGGGTCTCTTTCATAGTTGTGGCAATTATTTGGATTAAGCATGATATTTAAGTTTCTGCAGGTAACATGAAATTACCAAGAAAATAAGAGGGCATTGCATGACGTTTAATTTATTGCCGATCTCTCAAATTGTATCAAAACGAGCGAATTTTCAATATCTGTATTATGAATCAACCACCTTTGAAATACAATTTTCTAAATTTGTGTCTCCATGGCTTTCCTTATGCTATGTTGGTGTTTATATGTATTGCAAAAAAAAATGGACTTGCTTTTATAGATATAATTCATTACACTCATCATTTCCTTTCTACCTACAATTGCAAAATGTTAGCTTCATATGGGTCACACTGCCAAATTGCTTGATACATTTATTCAACAAAAGGTGCCCTTTACTAGTTCTTAACAACAAATATATCTTTGATAATAACACTGAAACGGTGGGATGGTAATGATAATTTCCCTCATTGCAAGATATTTCTATAAGATGAACATGAAATATCAAAAAAAGCTATGCTCTTTAAACGTCTCACATGGCAACACAACACAAAACATCACTTTTGATTTAAAAAAAAACAAAGCAAAGAAAAAAGAAACCAAAACCAAAAAAACAAAACAAAACAAAACAAAACAAAAACAAAAACAAAAGAAGAAAAATGATAATATTTCTCTATATATCCTTAGTGATGATGATGATGCTTTTGTTCTAGATATTTTGTTTGTATAAGAAATGTTCATTATACGACTGGTCAGTTCATCTTTTCCTTCATCTACAATATATAGAAAATTAATGACGTTTCATATTCCCATTCAAACTTGAACACAATAAATAACAACAATAATACTAGCCCATAGAGTCTTGACACACAATACAAACTGTAAAGTCATCTGATCCCCAGCTTTAACATGTCAGTGAGTTTACAATATTGTCCAGAATTCTATAGAAACAAGCACCTGTACATTTCTTCTTAAGACCCTAAATTGTCTAATATCAAATTATAACCCTTTACTTGCCTTATGGCATGTTATTAGTGAAGTCAAATTAATGGTCTTTATCAAGTGAAAATAGTAACAACAATGGACACAAGAAAAGATTATCCTTCACACGTGAATCTTTACAGGGTGACTACGTTACGTTTCTGTTCTTCATTACACACAATAACTTTGTACTTTTAACTGTGGCTAAACTTATTTCTTTTTTTTTGTATGAGATGATAATTATTAAACATTTACTACATGTAGTTACGATTAATATAACTGAATTACTGCTCGTTTCACACTCAACCCAGATATACAATAATATACAATAATGTATATATATTATTAAAACAGACGAAAAAAAGGTTCAATTTCCATCACAGTTTTCACTTAATTATCATAGAAGTGATAATGATTGATGTTCTTCAATTATAAGTATGAAAATGTACTCAGAGAACATTATTATTTTCCATTTTCAGCATGGAGGACGTGTCTTGTGCCATAATATTTCCGAGTGGGGCGAACTAGCCGCGGACTGTTGCTTCAGTGAACTAGCACTTTATAAAAGTAGAATTAAGTGTGTTGGTCTAGTACAAAGCTGACATCATCATCATATCATCATATTAAACTTGTTCTCACACTGATGTAGCTGGACAATTTCTCATTGGGCGTTGTAAGCAATCACTCACTCATTTTGTAGTATATACACTGTTGTCAGTTGTGATATCCCAAGCAACACAGAATTTATCTAGGAAGTGCAGAACATTATATTCTAACGTCTGTAAATTGCATACAATGACATACAAGGGGAGCATTGAGCAATTGATCTTCATATATCTATTTAGCATATGAAAACTTTACTATTCTTTCCAATCACGAGTATGACGTTCATTAACGAATATTTTCCTAATAGAGCATTTGTGCTCAACAGTCCAACTCTTCTTTTCTTCACACTACCGCTTATATTCTCAAACTCAATTGTCTATTTGTTGATACAACACGATAAGGTTTGTTTTGTTCTTGTTTCTCCCTCTGTCTCAATTAATTTCAACGCTTGCACATTGTCCCCGATATTTGTGTCACCTTTTCATCGTAGATTTTGATATTCCTTACATCTTGACTTAAAGGCTAACCATAAAGTATAGTTGGTCCTTTAATAATAGTAAACAAATAAATGCATGATATCCAAGCTTAATTCCATTTCTAAGCGTTCCAACTTTCAGATTGATTGATTGATCTTTTGGTGTTTAACGCCACTTTCAGCAATATTTCAGCTATATCATGGTGACCAGTTTTAGTGGTGGAGGAAGCGGAGCACCCGGAGAGAACCACCGACCCTGGGAAGGCAACTGGTAAACTTTATCACTTGCGGCTGCGAGTCGAGTGCACCCTTTTTTGTAATTTACAAAGCTGGGCGCGAACCCACGCCGTATTGGTGATAAGCTTGTATGATCTGTTAGATCCAGCGACCTAACTCATTGAGCCACCCGGACCCCTCCAACTTTTAGAACTCGAAATTATATATGCATACACATGTAGACAACAAAAACAAACGAAGGAAAGAAAGAAAAAAAAGAACACGCGTACACACCACCAATTAAGCTTAGTACAAACTGATTACTTTAACTATTGATAGGGTTAAATGCTTATTAATGAATTACATGTGAAACACTACGCCGCTTTAATTGCACCGGGTGGCAATTAAATGTTATGCCTATATACTATCCGTCGGTAAAAAAAATGAAATGGAAGATTCGAATTGTACTTCAGTGCTTTGCATGCGACATCAATCATAGAATATTACATTTAACAAAAAACCAGACGTGCTGAAATCATGTTTATACCTGCTAAACGTGTGGAGTGTACATTAACAGTCACTAGACGGACACTATTCGTGACAATTTACTATATTGGCGAATGTCATTGTTCGTCTCGGATTGTTGCTTTGCATTTCCTTAATCGTTCATCTTTTAATGGTAACTTTTATCTCATTTTGTATTTATTTGTAATTTACATTTTTCATTAGTGTCACGGCTGGGCCTTTATAATGTCATCCGTCGCAATATTCATTTTGTTTATCTGTATGTGACTGTAAAATGACTTGAAAAATGAAACTGTGTCCATAAAAGCCACATTATATATACAAAAACGTACATCTAATTTAGCAACCTGCTGTGTCCTTAGAAGATGTAATTCTATATCTAACAAAATCTACTTTTTGTTACTTTTTAACAACTTTTCATTAAAATTTAACATAACTACTACAAACCAATAACATATTATATTTTCCATTATGATTTTTCGTCGTATTAAAAAAAAAAGAAAAAAAAAAAATCTACATTTGTGTCGAAGCTTAGACATGCGTGTACTTCTTGTATAGAAACATTGTTCACCATCATTGATAAAAAACACGAAAAGTTTGAAAATAGCAAATTAGAAGTCAGAAGCTATAATTCGAAGAAAGACAATTTAATGGCCAAAGAAGGGCAAAAAGTTATAGCGCGGGCGACAAAACACAACACAAAAAACTAAAAATTTATAAACGAACCGCATGAAGAATCGAGGGTGAACTCGTGTGCTGCGGAAGGGTAAGCGGTGCCTGCTCCATTAGTGACACCCGTCTTGGTATTGTAATTCTTGCTTAAAAAAATATTTTAATGCCCTAGCTGACGGAAAAAAAATCGATTTTGCATTGTAGCTGAAAACAAAATTATGCTGTCACCGGCTAGACATTTTTTTTAAGGAAAAATGTAATTCTGTTCCACATGAAAGGAAAAAAATGTATTGCTCCCCTTCTCATGAAAAAAAAATATTTTGACTGAGGAAGGTTCTGAAAAAAAATTTACGAGCTCGATGAAAATCCCAGCCCCCGACCCTCACCAGATAAAAAAATGGTTGTTGCCCAAGTAATGATGATGGCGGTAAAACTTTTGCGATTACTTCAACTTTAACAGGAACCCTTGGTTCAGTAGCTGCCTTACTACATCCAGCAGCAACCCAGAATACATTAGAAAGACAGAGCAATTTCAATTAAAAACATATAGATATTGTCTTCTTATAAATGTTACCATTAAAGCAGATGTTGATATTATTAATTTCAGGTCACACACCTTCCTACTGCAGCTATGTGTCACAATTAATAATATGAACGCTATTTCTGATAAGTAAAGAATTCATTGTGGATGTAAGTTTTCAAGTAAATCAAATCCCAAAAGTACAAACTACATCTAAAAATAACTTTGTTATTTCCTTTACACCGGTTGCTTGTTTCTCTTGCTATTTGTTTATGGTCATTTTGAACTTGAA
>MJUT01023803.1:176423-195659 GCA_002080005.1 Gigantidas platifrons
TAGTACTATGTAGTATTGCATGCCTTTTATCTACTTTTAATTGTATGTGTCTGATTCATTTTGTCTATTTCATTGGAAAATAAAATATATTTAAACTAAAAACTAATCTACTGAGCTCTCTGTTCATCAATTGTACTAGACGGTTACTGATACACCGTGGTTCAATAATGCCATTAAATGTGCGCTTCGAAACAATAAAAAATAAAGTTGCTTTTGCTTACGAGATAAAATTCATCTGATGATCGTCATAGTATATATATAAATAACTGCGTAGTTAACGTCAAATGTCAAGCATATCACGCATAGTCAGAAAGAGTGCAAGTTCAACAATATCTAAAAACCATACGTGACAGTGGCCAATACGTTACCCATTATGGTCCATGGTTCTCGTAATATAACCCCTACCGAGAGGTAAGCCCTATCCACAAGCTGGTGGTGCGCTGGGCAGCAATGCTAGTTGAGTCAAAATAACCCCACCAATACCCAGCGTTAAGTGTTGTTCGATCGTTAGTCTTCTGGGTAATGTTTTGTAGATCGTTCTTTTTCCTTTTGTCCGCCTTCCTTCGGACATTGTATTGCAAGTTCTTCTTCGATTTATGGCCTCTGATTACCCCTTTGGTATTTTCAAACTTTTCTTGGACATCAATTGAAATTACATTCAGTACATACGTATATTATATTGCTTGTAGGTGAACTAGACATTACTATCTTCAAAAACAGCACACGATTTTTCAAAATCTATTGGATTGACAAGTGATTGCAGTGAGAATTCCATTCTAGGATAATTATATCAACGCTATTGTGTATGGTCATCAATTCCAGTAATATCAACAAAACGAAAAACGCTAATATGTTTATCGAGGATTGGCAAAATGACGTCAATATCACGTCATGATTGAAATCAATGATGGAATGTTTGCATCGCTCTTGTCGCTTGTTAAAAGCATTTTAATATGAGACATCTTATGCTGTGTATACCGTAAACAATGATATAATGTGGTATGCATGGCGAATGAAACTCTAAACTTCATCGTTTCATTACACACAGACACACCGCACCAAACAATCAACGCGCGTGTGAATGGATGAGCGAGTGATTGTTGTTTAACGCCAACTGAGCACTCTTCATTTTGTCATAGCTCATGGCGAGAACAAGTTAAATTTCAATAAGATGACGATGAGGTCCGCTTTGTACTAGACCAGAACGCTTTGTTGGATTTGCATAGTGCTAGCTCACTGAAACAACATTCCATGGATAGACATATTTTCCTGATTACAAGCCAACCAGTATTTATTCTTTCTCCTTAATGCTGCGTGCTTATCAGAGAAGCAAAAAATACCAATTTTATTGTTTTTGGTTTTACCCGATCGGGACTCCACGATCTACCGCACTCGAAGTGAACACGCTAACCATTACACCACCGATGCGGTGCAATTTATGAAATATGTACTGTCATACAAATATAAATCTGACAATAAATGGCTAATAAAGTTTGACATGTGTTAAGCATCAATAAATAAACATCGAAATTGCACAATAAAATATATATAACTTATAGTTACATAGTTATTTGAAAAGAATTTGAAATAATTGAATTTAATGACCCTCCACGTCTTGGTACTAGTTAGATTTAGAAGGTATTATATATTAACTACTTAGTATAATATCGGCCCTCTAGACATATACCACAGCAGTATAAACATCCTACCGTGAGAAAACTATTTCACTTTGTATTTATTTAAAATACATGTATATCAAACTGAATAAGTCTTAGTTTGCGTGTAGTGATGTCCAACATTTTGTCCTTTCATATATATTTACGTTGTGAGTTTCGTGTTGTGATGTTCGCTACCATTTCCCCTCAAAAAAGATGTTCGGTTCGTTGCTTACCCCCAGTTGTTAGTATGAGGGCAGATTGCTTATATATGTTACTTGCATATGTTTGCGTATAGTGGTGTCCAGTACGTATGAACTATATGATTAAAATGACAGGTGTCTCATTAGAGGCAAGAACTGCCTACCCTTTGCGATCACTCGTGCTTGCTCCCGGATTTGAATGGGGGTCTATGTTGCTCATTGTTTTAATCTTATGTGATGAGTTGTGGTTTTGTGTTTTGTTTGTCTTCGTCCTGTTACCAGTATCTCTGGACTGTCCCATCTTGTGCCCCTTCCGTTGTCTGTAATGTTTATTTAGGTAAAGGTAGATTATACTTGTATCACAGATGTTATGTAATTGTTGTAATTACAGTCCTATTTTCCTTTCCTCTTTCATACTTGATCATTGGATTATTAACAAGAGTAATATGAAGTGTTGCACCAGTGGAGCAGGAACTGAAATATTCAATTACAAAGGTAGAAATGTTATTATGATAATTATCTTTTAAAAGTGTTTACTGTTGTTTTTTTTATTATTATTATGTAGCATGTTATAATTAAGAGGAAAAACCTCCCGAGATTTAATCGGGAACTCTGATTGAGATCTCTACACTGTATAGTATAACAAAATGCAATACTTTGTTCTGTAGGATCAAATGAACGTGGTAATGATGAGTTCATTAAGAAGTTGAAATAACAAGTTTAAACGTTTAGATACAATTGACTTCTCAGTTCATAGATACCATTGATCTTTAACATACATATTTGATCTACAATTTAACATGACTGCTTACACGCGATGACCACCGGAGAAGTAACACACGTGATTTATTGAATATGATTTAAACGATCGTTTATAGAAATAGTTTTACACTGTTCACAGTCACGTTCCAACAGACAATATTTATGAACTGACAATTGTTTTGTAGATTTATTTGAAACTACAAAATGTAATATTGAGAGGATGCTTTGATTTAGTTACATATATGTATATATAATACATTCAATATTCAAAACGCATTGTGGAAAATACGTTTTACTGAAGACACATGTACACATCTGTAGTGTAATGGTAAAGGTACTTACTCGCCTAGATTGCGATAGATTGAGGATTCGAGAGCTGATCCGGTCAAACCAAAGACTGTTCAATTGGATTTTGCTTCCTTTCCACCAAGCACGAATGATTATGGAGAAAGAGCAAAGACTGGTTAGCCCGGTATCAAGATAATATGACCGCGGTGGAGCGACATGTCTACCCACAGATTGTTGTTTCAGTGAGCTAGCTGAAAATCGAACTAAGTGTGTAGGTCTAGTAGAAAGCGAACATCATTATCATAGAATGTAGTTTGTTTTCGTCATGACATGACTAAGATATTGCACATTTAGAGTCTTCCGATTTGGACCGTTGTTTCAGAGTTCTACCGTGTTGGTCTGCTGGAAAACAGACACCAGCACAATCATTGATTTAACAAATAAACTGCTCTTTTATTGTTAAATAGCAATCATAGATTCCCCCAAATACATGCCAATACCTTGAAGATATATTTGAAAACAAAATAGAGTATCAAGGCATGACATATTCTGTACAAAGACACAGTTGTTTGTCTTTGTGATATAGATTGTAAGGTATATGCCTCGTCTGGCTCTTGTTCCATGTGATACCGTAATTTGCGTACATATATTATCCGCTCATGGGCCGGAAAAAATATATATTATGGAGTTACCCAATAGAAATAATTGAACAAATAAAATGCTTATCAGTAAGGGTCGACAATACATGTTGCTTTACTAACCACAGCAAGAACCTCTGACAAATCTCAATTTTCTAGACCCTAAAAGTAAAAAGGATAAAGGCCGGTATAAGTACAAAAATGTGATTTGTGACGTACGTGCATACTACATGTTTTACCTACACCAACATCGTATATTTACGACAATAGCAAAAACACATGCCACAAAAAGTTCTGACCACTGATGGAGATTAACATCCTGGTACTCACACCTCAATTGTTAATGTTTACCGACATACATTTTTGTACTAATTAACTATGGTGTTAGGGAATGTACCAGCTTTCTCTCATTAATTCCGGTGGACACGTTATAGCTGAAAATTTGCTAAAAGGGACGAAGACAACATTATCTGACCACAAAAATGTTATATACACGGTTAAGATTAATATTTTCTTAAATAATTTACATGTCAACTTAATTATTATACCGGAATCCTTTGAAGCAAATGTTGTCATCGTCCCACGAGCGGATAATATATGTACGCAAATTATTTTAAAGAGTTATCTCCCTGTAGTGTTAGGTACCACCTTAATTCTCAATAGAAGAATATTGAAACTATAGGTTTATGTTAAGGCTTATGGTGTTTAACACCACTTTCAACAATATTTCAGATATATTGTGGCGGTCAATTTTATTAGTGGAGGAAACCGGGGTATCCAGAGTAAACCACCGACCTGTCACAAGTATTAAAAAACATATACATTATATATTATGATAAAATATATTGTTATAATTTGATGGATAGTTTATTTATAGTGTTTGTTATATACCATATACAGAAAAGATTCCTGATACCTGCTAATCTGGGTCACGTAATCTGGGTCACGGGTCACTGTGATTAGCATGTGTAGTCTATTTTTATCTTGGACAATAATGAGCGTCCTGATTGGATGACCGATTTAAAATCTTTATAATGTCCCTTTGTAAAGTTCCGACAGTGTAGTAATTTTGTCTCATTTTATTAACCTTGGGTTTTATTGAGACACGTGAACTAATAATATTTTAAGCTACATTCAATTGTATTTACTTTTATTATTAATCTTTTGAAAATGTTATTGTTGCCAGGTCATTCTCATCTATCATCTCAGATTATTTCTATATAAAACATGATATTACAAGTGCAATAGAGGAGGAATCTAGTCAATTATACAAATGTATATACATCAAATACAATACATATTACAAGGTGAAGTGATATTTTTCATAATTAAAGAAAATTTTAGAAAATAAAAAAAGATTTGTTATAGAACATGACCTCATCCATTATATATTATTCTAAGAAAATTAGACAAATTATTCTTACAAGGAATTTTTTTTTTTTTTTTTTTTTATTAAATTCAATTTTATTATTAATTTTACATAAGATGATCCTTTTGAAGAATGTTCTATTAGGATGTCCATTAATGTTTGTATTTGTATTTGTGGGCAAGATTTCTTTCTTATTCTTTCAGAACGTATTAATCTGCAAATCAGTGTATAATTTTTTTTATAGAAAAGGGAAATATTTCTTGACACGAAATACTTCACACTTTATAGAAATCATGACCACAAAATAATGTGACACGTATTTTACGCTTAATTAGAGTTGAATTGTAATCAATAGTTCTGATATATTAACACGGCCATTTATACTGATCATGTCAAGATACATACGACGACTGTGTTCTTATCGAGGGCAGTGCAGGGTTATGGTGTTTAACGACACTTTTAACAATATTTCAGTTATATAGTATACCTAGCAATCAGTTTTATTAGTGGAGGAAACCGGAGTATTGACTGTTGTTGTTTTCATTTAGACTATTATCTTTATTAGAACAAAATCATCAATAATTAATAAACGATTGTTTGTATATTTTCCTCATTGTCAGCGCATTGGTGATTTCATTTTTTTTTATGCTACACCAAACGATGTCTTCTTCAAATAAAATAAACACTAGTCTTGTACAAGTAAAACTTTGATGATGATCATCAAGTCGCCGCTAAACTGTTGTGAACACGAACAAATTGATAGAACCTTTTTCAAAGTTTTTGTTTTTGCCGTCTCCTTTTTGTTGTATGTTATTTGTCTTGAATAGTGTCTTTCATTGGGTTTTTCTTTGTGAAGTTTGTCTGATGATGAATTATTCACATTGGTTTCTTTGTCTGGTCAGGTTCAATGTACACAACACCTAGCATTGGATGTTGGTCCTTAGTTGAAGACTGCTCAGCGTTATCTGAGATTTTGTATTATGCTGTTTTGTTGGATTGTTGTTATGAAGTAGGAAATATCTCTGTAGTCTTGTATTTTTGCAGTCCTTTTGTGTAGTTATTTTTCTAGCCGAATTGAATCTTTTATTGATATTGATTTTTGCTGCGGCTGTTCAAGTTCTCATGTTTGTGCGTATCCGATACCGGCGCGCGTTATTTGTATATATGCAAAATATAATGAAAAAAAAAACAAAAAAAAAACATAATGTAAATATTCATCACACATACCCTTTCAACACCACTAAATGATAAGTATATTAATCATTTCCACTTGCACATGTGAGTAATTGTCGTCAATAAAAAAAAACCGCTTCCATCAACCGTCTCTGTATAATCTAAGTACAAAATGTACATCCTTACGGATAGGTTATTTTTAGAAACGAATGAGTTTACTTCAACGCACATAGATTTCTACATCTACATCTACATCTACTAGGTACAGAACTCTTTCTTTGCCGACCGTTACGTTCCGGAAACACTATTGCGCTGCGGTGGCGGAAAAGAGTTAAAGAATGAACTGTGAAGAAAATATATAATCCAATCAACGGCAGGAAAAAGATTGAAAAGAAATAAAGAATCAAAAAATCCCAAATTGATTTCTGTTCTTCTGATTAGACCAATCCGGCTACCGTAGCGGCCCCTGGGCATACACCCAACCGGCACAGCTCTAATCTTCATTAGAACTTACTAACAATTTGGGCCCTGTGAGATTTAGAACTGAAGAGAAGCCAACCCCCGCTTGAAGGATACCAAGTCGGGGGCCTCAGCAACTGTTGCTGGTAGAATATTCCAGGTAGGTATAGTTCTGGGGAAGAAACTGAACTGCAGAGTGTCTGTTATAGAATGATATTGTAACATCTTCTTTGAGTGTGTGGTTCTAGTCCTGGATTTCGCCGCTTTATTAATGAGAGAACTGATCAGGATTACATATTGGAATTATATTATTTATTTATTTAATTTGCGTATCATATTATTGCTTGAGTATCTTGCATAAGACGTTTCAATTCTGGATTAACTACAATTATTAATCAAACACTACTACGAAGTAGAACGCATATTTCTTGATAAAGAAACACGCCCTTATTTCATAAACAACGAATATTATATTAAAAAAACTAATTTTAAGTGCATTTAAGAATACATATAAATGAATCGTTGACTTGCATAGAAATTTTGAAAGAATAGAAAAAAGAGAACTATTCAAGAAAGTTGTGTTCGAAACTAAAATCTAAACTCTTCTCTAACCACATGAACCCCATGGCAGTTACAATTATTAATTACAAATAGGACGCGGCGACTACAATTAGCATGGTGTTTATCTACTTCTGTGCGTCAAGACGGCACGCGACTAATAGTTTGTACATATATTTGTAATGACACTACAGGGTATACCAATTTATATTTCATTCCATATTACTTTTATGAAGTCATATATTTGACTATAGTTTGCTGCGGATAACTGTTTAAAATCAGTTGAACGTTTTGATCATATGATGTTTGTATGCAGATTTCAAGCATCTCGGTGATCAAAACCACAGAGAGAAAAGTTGCTATGTGGCTAGTCAATTTATAGCTCTGAGTCTCTTGGTTGGAATTTGTTAAAATTTTGATATTCATTACAGTGGATATATTCAAACACACTGCTAAAAAAATAAGAAATTAAACGAGAAGATCAAATTTTACCTGAAGTGTATAGTACCGCCTTAAGCTTAATCAAATTATGACATTAAATTAATAAAAATTAAAAAAAAATAACGCGTTAAGCAAACATAGTGATTATATCGTCCATTTCAACTTTGAAATATAATAGTCTAGATATCATTGAAATCTAAACTTTAAACAGTAACATATACATAAATCACGATTAGTATCTAGAATCTGAGACGTCAATTATGTCTTTGTTACAGACCAACATTAATGATCTACATGGTTAAACTATAGTGAATTCAATTACAAGTACCTTGTCTTTGACAACTGGTATCAATCTCTTTAACCCGTTAGCTCCAGGTATACTGATATACAAAAGATAGGAAACACACTTTTGTAAATAGTTATACATTATTATTATATATGTAATATTCAAAATAGTGTTGGCGAATTGCTCATCTTTGTTTTTCAGTATTTGACGTAATGTCACCATGTATACGATATCAAGAATAATAAAAATCCGTTTCAAAATTTTAGGACAAAAATGTCAACAAAAAAGTTGTACCTTGTGTGCCCTCCAATGGTATTAAAGTCAGATTGTAGATGAAGTCCCACTTAACGGACGAATACCGTGACGGTGGCCTAATTCCTCCTGCAAGGCTTGTCGGAAATCCGCCAGAGTGTATCTCTGGTAGTTTAAAGGTAAAATATCGATTAGTGGATATGGTACAAAACAAAATCAAAAGAGATAGAAGAAACCGGTTAAACAGTAAAAAACAAACTCTATCGTAGACTCAGAACCAATTGTTAACACTCACTCGTAACTAACATCGCATTTAGTTTCTTCATGATATCTATTAGAGTTTCTGAGTTTGAGAAAGAAACAGCTAAACTTCCATATTTTTCTATGGTTACGGTGGCCATGGTTGTCCTACCGATTCCATTGTTTTGATTTTGGATTATTTCTGAAGAGTTATAGCGAAATTGGTTTGGCGGTTATCGATTTACAGCAACGTTTTTATTTTGTTCCTATGGTAACGGCAACTACTTTTTTTTTTATAATGGAATGCACTGCTATTCGTAGAGGTCAACCATACTGTGAAATTTCATAAGCTTAGACAATGTCATTAATTATTTTTATTTCCATGGTTACGGTGGCCCTGTTTGTCAAACTGTTTGATCCACAATTTGTTCAGTAGTTGCCAATTTACAACCACATCTTGGGGGGTTCCATGGCAACGGCGGGCATCTTGAATTTTCAAAAGTAAGTGCATAACCTTTTTTTTTAAGTTAAAAATATTCATCTTGTAGTTCAAACGTAGAAAAAAGAGGATTAACAATAAAAAGAAAAGACGATACAAAGCAATGAGCTGAGATAACTAGATGATCCCGAAATTAGCTTTGACATCTTCTGCATGGTAAACATCAAAGCATAGATATTATACCAGGAGAGGGCATGTGGATGAAATACGTTACAATATAAAAATATTTTCCAACTCATGTTTCAATATCATTGCAATACTATAAGGTTATTGAACACATTATCGAATAGTGTCCCATGCCAAATAATATAATGCACGAGTTTGCGAGTACAATCAATATTTTACAAAAGACAAATATCCGAACTTATTTAACGCCAACATTTGCATATATTCTACTTGAACTATTATTCTGCGGTGCTATACATTTATGTATTATTCATTTAGACGAATTAAATGTCTTAAAATGTGTGCTTGTAAAACATACTCTACCTAAACACAAAGAACAACCATCATACAGTTTATATTAAAATATCATATTCTGTTCGGAACTGATACAGAAATTGTTTTTCGAATTCATCATGTGACCTAATCGTTCTATGACGTCTTAATCACTGTTAGGTGACAATTATTAATTAGTTCATGTAATATTAGATATGCCGATGAAACCTATATTATCAAGCCATAGTTCACAAGAACATGTATACCTCTTATATTCGCATTATGGACCAAGGGTCAATATGAAGAACATTAAACTTAAGACAACACTAGTAATATAATAACTCGGCAAATAGCATTCTAATGCATTTATTTACATAATTTACATAGCACTTCTTGACGCAGTCGTGGTCGCCATCCTATATCCGTTGCATTTACAACTATCTGTGTAATCAGTGAATATGACCACATTAATATTGTAAGTTCAAATCCAGCCCAGGGCGTTGTGTACTCGATGCAACATTATGTGATAAAGCTTGGCAGTGACTTGAGACAGGTAGGTGGTTTTCTCCGGGTTCTCCAAATTCCTCCACCAATAAAACTGATCGCCACGATACTGAAATATTGTTGAAAATGGCGTTATGCTCCATAACATTATCACAATGTAACACCTCTTTGGATTTA
Source organism: Gigantidas platifrons (assembly GCA_002080005.1). Lineage (NCBI taxonomy): Eukaryota > Metazoa > Mollusca > Bivalvia > Mytilida > Modiolidae > Gigantidas > Gigantidas platifrons. Next base: position 186,366 of record MJUT01023803.1, read on the forward strand.
ACGGATAAAATATTTGCTGTAATCAATTAGATATCATCAAACAGTTTGTTGATGTAAACCAATATATCCGGATATTATATAAATTTTCGACGACACAACCGTCTTCGTCAGTTGCAAAACATAAATCGGATATTATATAGTATATTTTCTACATGTACTGACATGAGAAAGTCATTGACGAACACCAGAACTATCACACTCGAAGTGAGCACGATATCCATTGCCGAACCAATTCTGTTTGGAAATGATTACTTGATATAAGTATATTGAATATGATAATAGTGACTTTGCCCCCTCGAGAGTAACGGTCTAAAAGTCGACAGATTCTAAATTCGTAATAGTGTGTTCACTACTAGTTGAAACAAAACCGTAGATATTCAATTTAGTACGCACGATGCACGTATCTAGGCAGGTTCTAGTTCTAGTTTATTGCAGGTTTAATCTGAAATCAAACTAATAAAATGTGAAGGTTTGGACGAAATTCGGTGGTTTTACTTCCCCACTCTTGCCTTCTTTGTCGCAAACCAGGACTGGCATATATTACAATCGACTTTTGTTGCCTGATATGTGTTGTGACAATTGAGGTGTGCCAGAGTAATGGTTCGTGTTGTCGTTGATTATTAATTACAATTTGACTCTTTTACTTCCAAAACTTCGCAGTAGAAAAATGATTTTGGTGACATTTACCTCTCTTCTTTCATCAAGTATATTTCTGCAAATATTTGTAAAGGGTTTAACAACAAAGAGTTTTCCGGTCCATTCCTCATTAATGACTTATCATTGGGTGTTGTTAGTTGTAGCACGACGAGTGTTACAAGTGGATCATAAACTGTCCCTTCCGGAGCATCTAAGTTCACTTCCGATTTTTAGTGGGGTTCGTGTTACTCGATCTTTAGTTTTATGCTTATTGTTTTGTAGATCGTTGTTTGTTCCTTTGTCATTTTTCTTGTAGCCACTGTGTTGTCTGTCCGTCTTTGATTTACGGATTCTGATTTCACCTTTGGTATCTTCAACCTCTTCATAAACATATGTACCTAATACTGTTTTTCAACAAAGTATAAACATATGCACCTAATACCTGGTTTGCAACAAAGTATAAACACATGTACCTGATGTTGTATTTGCTACAGCGATAAAGAGCACACATCAACAAGCGCTCATCCTTGTAGAGTACAGTGGTGTATTTTACTTTGACAATTTAAGCCATTCATCTTTAAGATAAAAAATAACAAGCTCATTATTTATAAAATATGGTAAAGTTGACATTATTTGAAAATTTCTCACATAAATTAGCGTTATAATATATCATTATTTATAAATATTTGTCTCCATATAAATTAAAGTGATTGTTTAAGTGTATAAAGTGTCAACCTTGTCAGGGTCTGATATACATTTGCAAAATGAAAGGATTAAAAATTTAAGCATCAGTAAAGATGTAATCAGATAGCTCAAGTGTAAACTTACAATGTTAAGTTTAAAGGGTGAACTCTATGAACTAGAAAGGTATTAGCTACAGAGAATCGAGAATTTCATCAGCAATATCAACGACGATATAGCTGAAATACTGCTAAGGAACGACGACAATGTCAGAAAAGTGTATGTGGTTTATGGATTTGCTTATTGATTTCAAATTCTACTTCTAATAATCCGTTTTTCTAAGAAAAGTTTGATGATACCAAAGTGGTAATCAGGAGTCGTAAATCGAAGAAGGACAGACAACACAATGACAAAATGAAAAATAAAAGAAGGAAAAATGACAAACAACGATCTACAAATCATTGCACAAAAAAAAAAATATATCGAGCAACACAAAACCCATTACGAATGTATGAGGAAGCTACCAGATTGTGACTTCGATAAACGAAACATCATATTGGCTAGCTACATTAGTGGCAGAACATGCGTAATATGTGACTACAGACCTACCGTCAATGACAGAAAATTTATGTAATTTGAATATTCTTCCATAAATGGCCGTTTTCAGTGTGAGATGACCCGTTGAAGATCGGTGCACGTGACCTCATCTCCAACGCCAAGAGACCTCATCTCCCATCGCTTGTCGGCCAATCAGATCGCGCCATTATTTTTAAAAACAAATCATAAAAAAATAATAATTGTGTTTCTTGTAAAATTACGATTTGTAAACAATTTAACCCTTTGACTGCGCTAGGGACATATATCTCCATTGATGCTAGACTGTGCTAGGGACATATATGTCCCTTAGGAAAGAAATTTATACTTTTATTTTTATTTTCTTTAAGAATATGTTACTCAAATACATTATAATTAGATTACACAATTTAAAGTCAGATACATATATTGCACACATAGAACCACTTTAAAATTAAAAAAAAGTCAGTAACGTCACATTGCTGTTAAAATGACGTCACCCTGATGAAAGGGTCATAGCATCAGAAAGGATAAGATAACTTAAAAGGTCTTCTCCTATAAATACAATTATAATTACCCTGTGTTCAGAATGCACAAGAAAATAACAAAATAAACGTGAGAAGCTGGCGACAATGGGTACACAAGACACATGACGAAGATAAATAAAACAAAATCACAACCCAATATGTAGTGGACACCAATATTCGCAAAACAAAACAAACATAACGTTAATAAGACATCAACCCTCCGACAAATAACTGGAGGTAAAGACGAATCGAACATCATTTTTATGCGGCAATCGTAACGGACATCACAAAACGGAACTCAGAACGTACAGAGACATAATAGGAAAACACATAAAACCTAAGATATTAGCAACACGGACCCCACTAAAAAATTCGAGAGTTAACTCAGGTGCTCGCGAAGGGTAAGCAGTTCCTGCTTCTGATACGACACCCGCCGTATGCGTTTTTCTTCTAAATAACAGACACAACTAAAAACAACCAAAGAATAAAAAGAAATCACAATGTGTTAAGTACCCTGTTAATTACTAGTGTGATTTGTTTCGCTTTTGAAACAAACATTTGTTTACTCCAGTTGTAATAAATGGTATCTTATATGCATACTTATATAAACAAGCCATGAATATACGTTACTACTTTGTGTTTTAAAACGTATAACGAACATCGACTTGCATCCGATATTAAGACATTTGAACCCAACCACTTAACGGAAACGGAGATTGCACCCACTGTATGTATCATGTTATCTGTCTATGTTTACTTTCCCACGGAAAGTTGTCTACATAAGTAGAAAAAATTATAATAATATTTTTATAGCAAATACACGTGGTATAGGCAGACAGGTGGATATTTATTTATATTGATGGTTTGTGGGCGGGGCTTAATATATGTCGTGGTTGCTTAACACGCGACACGATTCACGCCTTCTATACTTTGTCGATGATAATAATGTTTTACGCGTACCTTTATATTCACTCACTTTACAGAAATATTGCTTAAGTGGTCACTCATTATAGAAATTGACATTGGTCTATATATGAAAATATATTTAGAGAGCAAGAATTGAGTTCAACATGTAAAATAAACTGACGTTGAACAATATTTTCATATATTGTAATATGATTGATTGATTGGTGTTCTTCTTATTCCAATAAGCACATGACCACTCTATTTCGTATTATCGTACTGTTTAACGCAACTTTAGCAGTATTTCACAAAAGAAATGTATTTATGTGTTGCTGAAGATTCAACATTACAAATTTAAAAAAAAAAGCTCAATTCATTCTTAAGTATGAGCTTGTGTCTGAGGCATCATAAAACAATCAATATACAAAATGTAATTGTGAAAATATGATCAATCATCGCCTACCAAACGTTCCCACATAAATTTTATTGTTTGTTTATTTGTTTATATATATTTTGTATTTCTTGAATTTTATTTTCCATACCATAAGGTTGGTTGTATTAATAAAAATACAGATTGCTATTATTATTTATCCAGTTTGGGGCTTCAATAGCACAGCTTACCATTGCATATGTAAATACTAAAATTGTGTGGGCGTGATCGTAGGGTAGTTGGATATACAACTACCTATGCAACTAGTGTCTATCACTTCTAAATTTGTCAGTTCAAATTCCGCTTAAGGCGACATTTACTCGATACAACAGTATGTGATAAAGTATGTTAGTGACTTGCGGCAGGTCGGCGGTTTTCTGAGGGCACAACGATTTCCTCCACCAATAAAACTGGCCGCCACGATATAACTGAAATATTGTTTAAAGTGGCGTTAAGCACCACCAAACAAACAAACAAACAAACAAACAAACCCATTTCTCTTTTATCAGCATCTGAAAGAGAAGTGACTTCTTCCTCTGATCATTCAGGCTATAAACCTTTTGACACGATGCTTACCATTCATTCTACATGGGATAATAACAATTGCAGACCAATAGGAAATCGTATCATGGTGTCCTTGTTTTCCTTTGCTTTAGATTACACTTCCTTTAAATGAACATATCTTGGTATGTGTAACATGAGGTATTCTGTTTTTGTCTAATGCAACCAGGCAATGCATAAATTGAATATCGGTACATACATCAAGGCTAGAAGTTCAACAAATACGTGTAGTACTTCATAGGACTATCTCTTCTAAATCAATGTGTAAAGCAAACTGAAGACGCCGATTTCATCCTTTAGTGATATAAACGGCAGAGAAAACCGAAGGAGCTATCAAGAATGGACAATCTAGAGACAATGGCAACATTTGGTACACAAGACACAGGTTGACGACAAAACAAAACACAAAAAACATAGCACAACTAAAAAGATGAGCCACACGGACTCCAAGAAATATCGGGGGTGACAATCGCCGTGTTAGTCATATGCATAATCAAGTTCGATAAAAGTCTTGTCGGTTATAGATGAAGAAAATATACGTAAAAAGGAAAGTTCGTTATTATTTTGAGACATACCTCTCTGTTTCTTGTTAAAAATACTTAAAGAAAATTATCATAGATAAAATCTTCAAATATAATTCTCCTCTTTTTCCCACGATTTGTTGTTATTGCTTGGTTGCGTCTTGACTGGAGGCCTGGTTCATACCTTTATAACTGTGGATACACCCCATCAAACAAAATAGTTGGTCGTAAAGACCGTATCATCATCTCTTTCATATCATTTTCCGCCTTTTTGTTGACTATTAATTGATGTTTTAATCAAGTGAAGAACTGCCAAAGGGAATTCATTTTGAAATGTTTATATAAATTTGATAATCAATTATGACAACAGTGAAATAATCCAGGCAAATCAGAAATCTTAGGGTAAGGGCTAGACTTTCTAATACATCTGACGCTTTACTTGTAGTATTTATACTTCCTTATTTCAGAAGACAGTGGTTTTTATTTTAAAGGGAATGTTATCACCGGGTTTGTGGGTTTGTAATTAGAGTAACACGACTGTTGCCAATAATGGTGCATGAACTACTTACCCTTCCGGAGCACCAGAGTTCACCCGCGGTTTTTAGTGCGGTCAGTGTTTGTCGATCTTTATTTTTTGTATACTGTTTTGTGAATCGTTGTTTGTCCTTTTGTCCTTTTCCATTGTGTTGTATGTCTGTCTTCAATTTGTGAATTCTCATTGCCTCTTTGGTATATTCTAAGTCTTCTTTAGATACGATAACGTAACCATCATTCCGCTTGTGCTCCATTTAGGGTTACGAATCGGTCCCATTCAACCTATGGGAGCAGCGCCCGGAGTGATTCACACCGTGCGGTTTTTTGTCCCAATTCCGTTGTGAGTGGTTGGAAAAATTAACGGGGGTGAAAGATAAATATATTTAGGTAAACCTTGAGGTGTTAAGTAAACGCTGCATCAATCCATGGTAGACTTATATCCATCTGAAAATTTGAATGCATGAAATCTTCTTTCTGTCCGACATTTTTTTACAAGTTGCTAGTTCACGCGCACTTGCCTCGTTTTTGAGATATCCTTATTTGGATCAATTTTATAGTAAAATCGACTTGATCGTAGTACAGTTTTCCATATTTGGTATATATGGATAGGCTCCGCCCATCGCGAGAGTCTACGTAAGGTGTTATGGCGGACAAGTAACAATTTTCAAATACGAAATCGGTCTTGAAGATAGAAACAGGGATTGTAATAACACTTATCTCGCATCACCATTACTTAAAAATTGTTGGGAATAATAAGTTATGACCAGATATGCAAAAAGAAAGTTGAAATATTCACGGAACGAAAATTTTAATTTGCTCCCATAGGTTGAATGAGACAGATTCGTAACCCTAAATGGAGCACAAGCGGAATGAGGGTTAAGTTATCGTATCTAAGTCTTCTTATGACGAATTATTGTTGAAATATTACATTTCCAACAAACTAACGACAATGTCACCTCCACTTTATCAGACATATTTTGTTAATCTTAATTAATGGGACTTTGTTTTATCGTTGGTGTATGGTTGTATGTCATCGCTTTAGTGCTGTATTCAGAATGAGATTGCGCTTCGCTTGGAAATATATCCTGTACTCTCTGTCAGGCACATATGACAGCGTATTGTTCAAATACCATCTCTTAATGACGTCTTAGTATAGTTTTCAATAATGATTCAATAATGCATGTTCATGGAGAGGTGAGCTCGATACAGCATTATATGATAAAGTTTGTCAGTGACTTTCAACAGGTCGGTTGTTTTCTTGTGGTACTCCGATTTCTTCCACCAATAAAACTGACGGTCAGGATATATATCTGAAATATTGTTGAAAGTGGCACTAAACACCATAAACCCCACACCACCTTCACTAATGGAAGAGAGAAAAAACAATAACACATGTTAGAACCGTTTCATCTATAATTATCACCATGGTCTCCACATATGATCCTGTTCTCCTCCATTAATCGTTAAATGACAGTTAGTGTCTGTATGTATGTCTCTACTGTTCCTGGGATCTCCCTTTAAATCACTCGTCATTACATTCTTCTCCATTTTCTGCTGGATTCCAACAAAATAAATGTCATTCATTCCTTGATTTGAAATGTCTGGCCTCCTGTTTTTATTCTCCAATGTTTGAACCAAAGGAATTGAAGAACTTGAAAAAGAATGTGTTGGTGTGTTAACATCAATGATGGGAATGACAGCCGGTGGCGTGTTTGTTAACTTTGTGGACGTCTGCATTGGAACCACACAATTTGGTATACACGTACTTGTGACAAAACTTGTTGGAATTATGTAGGCCATTTGTCCAGATTGTAATCTTGTAGGGACTAGTTGTAAACCACTTATTACATTACCTGTTTGTAAAATCGAATTGCCATTCTGAATAGTGTTTACACACGGCGTCACTTTATCTAGAGAATTGTGCATTGTCCCTAATGTGTTCAGGGACGGTTTAATAGTCCTATTTAAATTAGATATGCATTCTGTTGGCTTATTAAATACACCGTTTTGAGAGGCAATTGTACTGCTACACTGCATTCTGTCATCTAGTACTTGTTTCGGATGGTCTGTTATATTATTCCATGTTATTCTGGCTTTAACTTCCTTCGGTCTTTTATCTATATCAGTGCATCGTGACAAGTGTTCTAAAAGTCTTGCTTGGACACTGGATTCTAGGTCTGGCATACTGTTGAGGAATGACGTCACTTCAGAAGCACACTCGCTAAACCCTTGCACAAAGGTGTCCTGACTCTTCTTATTGTCAACTATTGGGAAAAAAAATAATAGATAAAATAAGAAGCAAAGATTAGTATATTATATTTACTCAAATACATATAGTGGCATTTTAGAAACCATTTTACAATAAGCAACATGTGCTTAAACGTCAGAAAAATAGATATCCATGTAAACTATTTGTTACAGGCCATAAAAGCATAGTCATAAAACATCATATGCTACATGTACATGTATATACATTCTTAATTTTAACATACTCGTAGCCTATGATGACAGTATTTGCAGAACAATTGCATCAATCATATATGATACATGAGGATATCTTGTTTCGGATGCTCCGTTATATTATTGATTTCGTTCGATGCACCTGGTTTCATATTCTGATGTCTTATCTTCGGACGGTTGCTGACATTGAGTATGCTTTGTTAATTTACACTCGCATCTCTAGAGCCCTGATTACGTGATTGAATAATTACTCCGCGATAGTTAATACCTTGTGATAAAACCGTGGTACATTGTGTACCTTCACGCCACTTTCAACAATATTTCTGTTATATTGTAGTGATCAGTTTTATTGGTGGAGGGAACCGAAGTACATTAAGAAATCCATCGACTAAGCAGATTATTCCGCAACAGTGATATATATGCACTTTCTACTAATTAAATTAATTGTGTATTGTCTTTGATCCATATATTTATTTAAAACTCTTTGCCTCTACAAGCATTGTAACTCTAATATCCACTATATATGCCCAGTAGAATACAATCGAATCCTTATTTTGCATAGACACAGGGATTGGGGTTTTGGTATTTAACGCCACTTTCAACACAATGATAATTGCATTAACGCAATAAACTGCCAAAATATCTTACTTCCTTTGATTTGTAAACTAGATTTGGCACTTATGTGTCAAGTTTATACATACCATTAAATCGTTGTTTTTGTAGTTGTCTCAGGTGTTTGACTGTTAGTTCTAATATGTCTGCCTTTTCCATCTTATTATGTCTTAATCCCTGTGAAAAGAAACCGTAAATAAGGGTAATAACAAAATTATCGAACACCGATATGAATAATTAAGTCAAATTTATTGTGTGTTTTTTTTTAATTTTATTTATGTAATGATATTGCATTGTCCTTGTAACATACAAAAAAAAACTTCACAACGTTAATGGGAATGATGCACGTCCCAATATATTACTAGTACATCACAATGTACATGTATGCAAAATACAATATTATGATTATTACTATAATATCTATAGTTAAAGTTCAAGTCATAACCGCAGAAAAGGTATGGTCCGAATTTTCCAAAGGGAAAGGCAAAACTCATAAGTCAACAAACAGACAAAACCAGTCAACAACCGGAAAACTGGGAAAACCGCAATGGCCCTGACTTGGTACATGCATTTATGGTGGGTTGAATCAGACTTTACGGCGCCAAATCTCCCGCTTCCATTACAGTTAAAAGGTTCCGGTTGTCACTATAACAGCATTTTTAACAATACTGGGACAAAATAGGTATAATAGTAGTCAAAGCAGTACTTTAATGAAAATTCATCGTTTATTATCGTCTTGGCAGAACGGTTTAACTAAACGGTCATCTTCTTACACAATTTGATTTCAAATGAGATGTAAAAGTTAATCCATGTTTAATGAACTGATAAGGGACCGACCATTTAACTTGCAGGGGGG
>MJUT01023803.1:195730-208019 GCA_002080005.1 Gigantidas platifrons
GAATTTTTTCCTCCACCAGAATCAGAATATTTTTTTCAGCAACATTGGGAATCAGAATATTTTTTTTTTTAGAAAAAACCATAATCCCCACCCCCTTTTGCAAGTTAAATGGTCCGTCCCTAATAGCTGTCGTGTGAGTTGCAAAGGCAAGAACATATATAAAATATCTCATACTCCAAATTTGACAGTGCTTTATATAAGGTTTACATAAGTCTGATAACTTGCTTCTGAATCCCATTGAACATTGTAAGTGTATATATTTGAATAATTGTATTTCTGAAATTTCATGAAATAAATATTGTTTAAATTAATTGATATATCTTTATTTTGGAAATTCGGACCATACATTTTCTGCGGTTATGACTTGAACTTTAACTATATATATTATAGTAATAATCATAATATTGTGTTTTGCATACATGTACATTGTGATGTACTAGTAATATATTGGGACGTGCATCATTCCCATTAACGTTGTGAAAGATTTTTGTAATACGTTACAAGGACAATGCACTATCATTACATAAATTTAAAAACAAACACACAACAATAAATTTGAATTAATTACTTATATAAAATTACAAATGTAGTTTAACCCCGTCATTTTTTATTGAATTCCCTGTACCAAGACAGGAAATTTAACAATATCATTATATAAATAAAATTTTAAAAAACCCAATAAATATAACTTAATTATTTATATAAAATGAGTTTAACCCTGCCACATTTTATTGAAGTGCGTATATCAAGCAAAGAAAGTGCTGTGAGCGATCATGTATTTCCGTGTCCAGAGTATCGGTATTTTAATATTGCTATACAGTCGAACCTCTTAATCTGGAGCTCGGATAAGACGTTTTCTTGGATATCACGAACGTGGTACATAATGTATTACGTTATAATACCGTCCGTTACCCTATATGGGCCCCTGTTGTAACTACTTTGACAGAGCACGTATTACTAATATTACCATTTATTACCATTCATGTAATACGAGCCCTCAAGTTAAACGCCAGTGTATTACCTGTATAAATACCTATAGCGTGGGAAAATTATTTTACTTGTATAATTATCATCATATTTGACCATCAAATTTCTATTAAAATTAATACATGGACATTTTATTTTATGTAAAAACACACGTAATTGTATGTGATACCATATATTAAATTAAATATATCAATTAATGGTGAATTAATAGATTTTAACATAATATAATTTTGAGACATACAAAATATGTATAAAAAAATCACAAAATAGAATATATATTTGAATAACAAAACAAGCAAATGTATTACAGTATATACATAACTCTGTTCTAAAGATTGTCCATGATTTCCATTTCATCAAAAGAGTGTAGTTATACTTAATATAACTGCATGTTAATATATGGCTTTAATTAATTGCTTCTGTTTAATTAATGTTGCATTTTGATTTTTTTTTTATTATTGCATATATTGACAGCTTTGAATATTCCGTCATTCATTTAAAAAAATTATTTAAAAAATGATAATGAATTCTGGTGGTATCTAAAATATAGACTCACCTCTTTTTTTATCATGTCTAAAAGAAAAGATTTTAATTCTGTAAGACTAGCGTTGATCCTTGCTCTTCTCCTCTTCTCCATTATTGGCTTTGAACTCTAAAATAAAATAATAAATAAATGAGTAATTATTTAAATGTATCCAGTCCTCATACTAAACACCAATCCTCCGCACCAAGACCAGTAAAACTTTGCTCGGACCAGCAAGATTTTCACTTTTTATTTAGAACTATATAAAAATACATTCAAGACTTTGATCTGAACCAGTAAATTAAAATTTTCACTTCGATATATATTACTTTTAATCTGTAACAGGCAAATTCCATTTATATCATATTTAAATTAATTGCTTTTTAATAGACTTTACTTGCAACTTACTTTTCGTCGATTTGAGGTGGACGATGAAATTGTTGCATTATCCTGTGCAGAATTAGCAGTATCCATTATTTGATTGCTATTTGGAATTGAACCGACCCCTTCCTTAAAATTACTCATGTCTGTGTATTCGGACGAACTGCACACGTCCGACTGACGACAACCACTTGTAAATTTTTTCTTAATATCAGCTACACTTGTGGTCTAGCATAAAGCGTGTGAAAGTATGATATTTCTGTTTTAAATGTCACTCACATGTCATGGTAATACACGTCACGTCAGCGTACTTATATTTTAACGACCAATGAATATGTCTTATGTATGTATCCTTATTTCGGCACGCGACAACAAGTGTTTTATTGTATGCGAAAACCACGCCCCTAACCGAAAGAAATTGACACTCGTGGAATGATATTTGTGACAGTTATTTAATATATATATTAAATCAACGTCAATGTAACGTGAAGGGGGAAAAAACCTGATCTAGAAATTACACCTTAAATCTGAATATATGTACATGCATGTAAAAAATACTATCTTTTGTAATAAATGATAGGGTTTATAATTTTGTCCTCTACAGTATGTACATGTATACCCGTATTGTTGTGTGGTATGTCTTAATGCCGTTTTTTCTAAATATATACATTAAAAGTTTATAAAACCGTCCTTACATCATATAAACATTAATAGCATTCAATATGAAAATATAAATAATATGAAATGCTGCTACCAAATACTGACGCATGGCAATTGAGAAGGAATAAAACTATTTACATGTTTCATAGTTAATTATTTGATAGAGGAAAAACAGCTTTGCATGTTTTAACAGAGCCACTCAAAACTATTGTTCTAGTCTGAAATAGTACGAGGAAAAACGGTTCTTGTATTTGTTGAGTCTTACTGAAAGAGATAATGAAAGACCCGGAAATCATTCTCCGTGATTGACTCGTTTGTTGCTTAAGTCTGTCTTGTTTAGTAATAGCTACGTTTTCGTTTGTTAATTTGTACATCGTGACAAGTCGTGCATCTTTACATCTGTTCTAAAGACTGCGCTAGTTCCAGAGTTGTAACATGTCACCAACACTATGTGTTTCGCTGTCTGTTGGTGACCAACCTTGCATTCCTGCATAGGACCAATACAATTTGATCGATTTCGCCTTTACTGTACGGCTCCAAGACAGAACAAGCATACTCAAGTGCTGGTCTAACGGGAGATTTCTAGGCTTGATCCTTTACGGAGGACGAACTGATGTTAGTATTTGTATGAAATGATGACAATACACCATAGTTTATGGATTAAGGTACTTAAATTTATGTGGAAAAGCTATTAAATTTCGGACATTCCCTAATAAGTAAGCAAATTTCACATACTAGTATAATAGACTTCCAATAATAGCTCTATATGATTCGTTATTCTTCACTTTATTCACGTGTTACCCATTATCATTGCTATGAATATTTTTCAATGAGATGACGATGAGGTCCGCTTTGTACCAGACCAACACGCTTATTTGGATTTTTTACAGAGCTAGCTCACTGAAACAACAGTCCACTAATAGACATGTCGCTCCACTCGGACACCTTATCCCGATTCCGAGCCAACCAATCTTTACTCTTTCTCCTTTAATACTGCACGCTAACCATATTACAGTACCGATACAGTTTCTACGTAATTTCACCGTATTTTACACAAACGTGCAATTATTAACATTTACCTTTAAAACCTTTGATCAAATAATATCCTTGTATAATATATTTTCACCCAAAATGTATTGACAATATCGAAACATCATTGATCAAGTTCCAGCACTTTTACACACCATTAGCAAAGAGAATATCTACCCCCTATTTTTCATTTACTGCGAATTTCAGCAATAACACAACGTTCGCTATTAACTACTTTGTTCGTTTCTCTATTTCAAGTTGGACGATATTATTGATAACTTCTTTGATTTAGCTGTCTGAATGTCTTTATATATTATTCAATATATTTGTTCCCTGTGATGTTGTATCGGTAATTACTGTTTTAATAGATTATCCATTCGAATTTATTTCAATAAAACAAACATGGAAATAAAATTCGAATACAACCATAACATTTATAGGTAGTATAATAGTGAAAAAACACAAGTCAATTTCAGCAATATATTGGCCCTGACATAACATGTTGTTCCAGAAACACGCCATAGCACTAAATTAGACAAATAGTACACTTTTATTAGGTAATGATTATTTCCTTATGGTATTAACAGGATCCGGGTGGCTCAACGAATTAGGTAATTGGATTACCTAATAACTCATACAAGCCTATAACCAATACGACGGGAGTTCGCACCCGGCTTTGTAAATTACAAAACAGGATGCATTCGACTCGCAGCCGCAATTGATAAAGTTTACCAGTTGCTTGCCCATGGTTGGTGGTTCTCTCCGACTTCCTCCACCACTAAAACTGGTTGCCATGACATAGCGGAAATATTGTTGAAAGTGGCGTTAAAACACCAAAAATCAAATCATTTCTTTTTATATCATCATTTTATTTATGCTTTCTATCAAAATGTTTACTCACTCAACAGTATATGATTTAAAATTCTTGTCTTAGCATTATTCTTTTAATATAGTTCTATTCAATATACAAGTACATCTATCTCTATAGGAATTTCATTTTCAAATGATAAATAAATTCCACATCCTAGAATTCCATAAATATATACATTTTTTTTTTAATCCTGATAAGATATTTTCAATGAATGCTAATACTTGTCAGTTGTAATCCCGATAGGATTGGACAAGAAATTAAAACATAACATTTTACACTAAGCTGACAAGACGGATATGTATTATATATTTAAATTCATTTGCCAGCATTGTTGAGATAATTACAGTGTTATATTTTCACTTTTTCTGCCGTGTCAGATTGCACGATGTTATATTATATATTTTTGCACCTTGACATAGTTATTTGTATAATTGTACCCTAAATTTTATTTGACGTTTGAAAAAATGGTATCTTTTTTATTAAAAATTTTGACAAAAACACGCTTGAAAATAGTTGTTTTGTGGAGATTTCTAATTTGATATCAATGTACTTTTCTTTACCGTATTCCTGATTTTATCATATTTCCTTGTCATTTAACCTAATCAATAGTAGCACGCACCTAAAGAATAAACGTATACAAAATTTGTACCCTGTAGAACGTAACATAAGCCTTTTTATAACAATCTGAAATGACAATAGATAAAAACTACTGCACAAAAAAATACTCTGAAATTGTAACATATGGTCATAATTGATGTTTATTTTAGTATATAGTGTTAGTAGGCTTCACATATCCAACAAAAAATCTTGTTTAAACAGATCATCCATCAACTTGCAAACAATATCACAGAAAGATCCCATAGTATCGTTCGTGGACCACACATTGCGTGTCAAATCTACATGTGGGGACTATTTATAAATTGTTTCATATTGCATTCAACGAATACTAACAAGGTGATAACGAAACACTATAAAAAATCATGTGACACCTTACTATAACAAATCATGTGACATTCAAAGGGTTATTTCTTTCCCGATGATTTCAAGCTATATTTATAATAAGAAAAATAAGAAGGTTGGATACATACTGTCGGGTGCACGAAGCGTGTATTATAATTTGTCCGTCAAATGTTGGGTTTCACTTAGGTCACAAGGAGCGAGTTCGATACTAAAATAAAACAGATAATTGTCTCAACAGAATAAAACAGATTTAGTATTTTAATATAACCAGTAATGAGAAGAAATCTGAAAACATTGAACTGATAACTACAATTTGAAAAATTGTTTGTCCAATGCAGTCTTGTTCAAGTCATATGAAACAAAATATTATTTTTTCTCTCAAAGAAAAGCCATTAGAAGTTATTTTCAGCTTTAATATCTGAAATATATAATAATACAATATCATGGGTACTGCTGACGGTTCCAATAACTCAACTGTCCGGCGCCTTCCCAAAATTTCGGATAGGTGTCCTCTCGTTAAAAAGAGCGTGTGGTTGTAGGACATCAATCTATTTCCACTACATCCCGAAAGATCCCCGGAATTTGAAGCTTTGTTCAAATCAACTCCGAAAGTATGGTCCACTAGTTGTGAGGACAAATCTAATAAACACAACCCTGAAGATGGCATATAATGAGTAACTTGTCTATGGAGAATGTCAAGTCCTTGCACGAACACAAAGCTACTTGTAGCTGCCCATAATTTACAACAGTTTGCATGTAGTGGTCATTAATGCTTGTTGTAAAACAAAATATTATATATATTATATATTATATTCTCATCATCCTGTGGAAATCTAATTCTCCAGTAGCACCTTTTCACCTTCAAGATTTATTGCTTGTTAACTGGTTCTCGACGTAAGCATTGCTAACGCACTGGTCATTTAATGTAAAATAATGATTAGGGCTATGGTGTTCAATGCCACTTTCAACAATATTCCAATTATATCGTTGCAGTCATTTTTATTGAAAAGGACAACGGAGTATCCAGAGAACACCACAGACCTGTCGCAAGTCACTGACAAACTTTATCACAAAAAGTTGTATCTAGTACACCTGGTCATGTGCTGAGGGTTGATTCGAACTTGTACTTTAGTGGTGATAGGCGCCGATTGTACAGGTTGTTGCAAATGGAACTGCCATGCGATCACGACCACGACGGCCCCGTAAAAATAACAATCAGTCAATAATTATAGTGTATCATGGTGTAGTGTAATCACATGGTACGAATGTTAATCTTTTATTCTTGCAAACGTAGATCATATGATCAATAAAAAAAAACCCAGCATATATATTTAATAGAGAGCATAAGACGACTTTTGGAATAACTTTTATCAGCAATGCTCATAACCTCCGAAAAGAATCGTTAAGACAAACAGGATATTGTGCTCATAAAACACTGCTACTTTTTATAGAAGTATCTGTACAAAGCCATGAAAGTGAGTGGTCATGTATTGTTTGTTATTGGTACCGAGTTTGCATCAGTCTAAGATTATTCTATTTGATTTTGGAAGTGTTCCGACAGTGCGGTATTTTATTTATTTTTTATTTTCATTTTGATATAAATAGTAAAGGACCAAAATACAGCAAATGTGTAGTTATTGCAACTCAGACATAAAACCGCCAACTATTGATTATGATACTACAAATTGATAAATACAAATGTATTATGACCTTTATACACCCAAAGAAACCACGTATCATATTACAACAAAACTGAGAACATGGTTTTAATGATTATTACTGAGAGGGTCAATCCATGTTTAAGAATAAGTTTACTTTCAGCCTATATGATTAAAATTCAAATTTCAAAAATATATTTTCAAACCCAGCCGCTTTCAGCTGCACCATTTATGATTCGATGTCAGAAAGACAGTGGTAGGTTTAAATTGTAAGGGTTCAAATATCACAGGAAAATTAAAACTATGGTCAGGCATCAAAGTAGCCAACGAAACTGCATTAATATATCAATTATGGTATGATAGTCGTGTTTTCAGAAAATGACACATTCACAGCATGTTAAAGGTATCTAGTATTTCTGTCGGTTTTGGCCCACTGTCTTCTGCATCAACTAAATAGAAACTTTTTACGGCCATTATATCGAAATTAATTAGGCATGGCTGGTCAAGACGGTGTTGAATATATCACATGCAAGACTGAAGATTAATCTCAACTGGACAAAACTTGATGAACAAATATTTAATGACTGAATCTTAACGCCACGTGCACGCAAACCATATTTTTGGCAATATCATTGTGAAGAAAAAATCATATATGTTTTACATATTGCGGTATATTGTGATGTCGGGAAATGCAATATTAGCATGCTGATTTTTTTTTTTGCAAAGGTGCGTGAACGTAACTAGGTAACACCACAAAGCCGCGGGTGTGTATGGATGCAGAAAATCTGAGAATCTAATAAGTACATGGATCTTAGGTGAGCTAACTCACTTAGACCACCTCAGATGTTGAGCTCAATCTGTAGTTTTCTGTATAGTGTTTTGTGGACTATTATAAGTCTTTTCGTATCTTCTTTTCGTGGCCATTGTATTGTCTGAGCTTCGATTTCAGGCTTCGGGTTACCCGTTTTGCATCTACAAGCTTTTCGCACTTTAGGGAAATATTACTATAAAAGGTATCGAAGCATATGATCTTGGTTAAATTATCTATATATTTTTAATTTGTACAAAATCAACATTATTTCCATGGCAATCTAAACAGAAGATCATATATGTTGATCAAATTGCTATTTACTCGGCAATTCATCCGGTTCAACCATCGGACGCACACCGCAGATGTTCTCTATCTAGCCTTTAGACGATTTGGTTGATTGATTGATTGATTGATTGATTGATTGATTGATGTTTAACGTCCAGCGAGCAATTTTTCTGCTATATTCAGGACAAGAATAATTTAAACACCACGGGACTCGAAGCAAGGAAATGTGATGGGTAGGGACGGAGAATTTTGTCAGTGCAACAAGTCTCCTATGGACCACACATCATGAGCATAATGCTCATAATGAGCTGTTACACTGGGTTCTTTAACGTGCGAAGAGGGTGGCAATCTCTCAACACGGGACCTCGGTTTTAATTACGTCTCATCCGAAGGACGGGTTGGTTGTCAATTTATACATCCCGCACAACCGACGGACGCCCCTTCAAGTCGAAGACGATTTTGGATAAATGTATATTCAAAATTGCTTTGCTAACAATATACATATATAGCATTACTGTAATATTTATGAAAATTTAACCCAACAGTGTTAGAATTAGATTTGTGAGTTGCCAAATGGTTTGTTTTCAATACCATTGATAAGCTGCAGTACCATTCGCCTAGCCATATCTATATTGTCCCAGACCACTCTGAAACATACGCTGTGAATATGATACATGGCTACAATTATGTCCTTATAGTTGAGACACGACGGCAAATGCACAGCCACTTGATTTAAGCTTTAATTATTACCCATAATTCAATAGAATCAAGCACCTGTTAACTTCTTGTTTATTGGTTAAACTGTCCAATGTCAATTATTATGTTTCTTTCCACGTACCATATCATTATTAGAATAAAACCGATGGTGTAAATTGGGTGAAACAGTAACAATTACAGACCATCTAAGGGCAAAACAATTAAACAATTTAACCATCCACAAACCTCCATAGACCATATACACATTTTATTAAAATAATATGTTTGTGAACTCGTTTGAACTGTAAGAAGAATCATCATGCCCTTATTCGAGGCTTCTATAATTATTTAGTAATTGAAAAGTTTCAATAATTTTAACCTGTTTTCAATTACAATTCTCCAAAATTATTTCTCATGTGTCCTTTAATCATTGATACCAGGTGTTCAGTTTCATCCCCCTATATGATTATTTGAAATATAAGACATTAAATGTGCCATGTATACCAACAGGAGTGTTAAATGTAGCTTAATATTACTTGCATACACGACTGTACTGTCCTCATTTGTTTCCTTTGTCTTAGGAACTGAATGTTTTTTAAGTGTTTTTATCTGTATATCTATTAGATAATTACTACACTATTAACAGTTAAAGGCTATTACCATCTTCAATATATGCAATTGCTTCTTCAATTATATATTGTTTACATCTTACCAGACAGACGAGAATATCTCATGTTTGTATTGAGTGAGGTTGTATTTTTGACTGTTTTATATCCTATAACAAACATATAATAATAATAATAATAATAATAATAATAATAAATGATGCATACGTATTTTGCTGCCATTCCTAGAGATCATTGCGATACACTACGATTGTACTCGCGTGTGGAAAGCACTTGCATGACCGCATCATTTAAGTAAGAGGGGGTATTGGCACAATAAATTAGTTTGCTGGAATGCTTGTCACAAGCCAGGAAAGTGAACAGTCATAAATTTGTTTTAGGGTTACTGAGTTTGCTACGATTTTTCTATTGCATTTTGGAACTGTTCCGACAGTGTGGTATTATTTTATTTTTCATTTCATTCTTACTTTTTAAACAATATTATTAAGACATCTTGAAATCAATTAAAATAACATTGGTCTATTTCTTGAAAGAAGAGATGTTACACGCCAAACACATATATGGATCATAGTTTTAAACTTAAAAAATGGGACCCCCAATACAACTAGATGTCGAGTGGTCAAATAAATATATTAACCAAAATTTATTATCACAGGAAGTATAAACGTGTTTCTCATCTTCCCATGACACGCTGTTGGATTGTTAATACCTGACGTGTTTCCTCATCCTTACTTGTTTTGATAAATGAACTCCGTCAAACCATATAATTATAGATTATGCTCTGACCATGATAACCTTGTCATTTTCCGCCTTTTTAGTAAAATATTTTTTCATCTACCAAAATGTTGCTTGGGGTTAGATGTTTTGTCCTATTTTTAATATATTTCATATTCAGTTTCATTAAGTGAAGTGATAAATTATGTCCAAAAAAAAAAATTCTTTATCCGAGGCAAATTTCAATAATTTAATATTTTCTTCACATCGTGTTCATATAATAGAATGGAAAATAATTTGATGAAAAATACCGTCAACGAAAATAGACAAATACAAAGATGAAAAGAAAAACAAAAGTTAGAATGCTTGTTTTTGTAATTCACTAACACATTAGCATAGTTGATTATTGCAAATGCTACAAGCCATGCCACTGCACATACACTAGGTGTCCTTACAATGAACAATTCATTTCCTTTGGTGGAGAAGGGGAAGGGTTATGGCGTTTCTTGTCCTATATATATTTTTGTACTCTCTACGTCAATGTGCTTACAGGAAACCTGGGGTATATTGAATAATTATGAAATTTTACTGTTTTACTGCACAGAATGGAGATAAAAAAACATTAAATCCCCATTAATAAAATGGTTGGTGCTTAATGACATATAAATCACCAAAAAATAAAAAAAAATATATAAAGAAACAAACAAACAAATCACAACATCGATTCAATATTATATAGCATAAATAACCATGAATTTGACTGATCCGAAAACAAGCTCAAAATAAATGTATAGATATCTAATTTAATGCGAACAACTCGTTTCGGAAATAAAATTTATCAGGTACGCTTCATAATCAAAACTTTGGAAAGCCAAATAATTTCAAAATTATTTGGGAGCAAATAAACCAAAGGGTCTAAAGAGAATATAACAAAAACACACAAAATGTAGTCTTAAGTCACCTATGCCTAAGGGAACAGAACCTTAGTTTTGATAATAATCACATCATTAGTAACTGTAAATTTCAAGCATAAACCTGGCACACATGGCTATGTTACTTAATAGTATTGTAAATTCTCATACTAGTCGTTATTGTACAATACAAGACGTTTCTTTTGTATTTTGCTACCACACCCTCAAACTCAAATTACATATGTATCTCTGTCCCAATCTTTAAACAATAGTTGTAGTCATTACACCCATATCATAATCAAGTGAAAGTCGGAGGCGTGTCATATCATAATTACATGTTAATATGATATCTGATCGTTCTGTAATTTGAAGGGAAATTTTGACTGTTCTATAATTAGTCCTACATTTAATTAATAATGTAACCGTTATTATTGAAGGACAAGGATATAAGACTATACACAAATAAATGAAATTTAAACAATTGTCCGATATATTTTATTTTACGATAAACCTTACAGAATACCGAAGGGAAATCAAAATACATAAATCAGAGAAGCTGGCAAAAGACAAGAATACCGAAGAGCCAATCAAAATACATAAATCAGAGAAGCTGGCAAAAGACAAGAATACCGAAGGGCCAATCAAAATACATAAATCAGAGAAGCTGGCAAAAGACAAGAATACCGAAGGGCCAATCAAAATACATAAATCAGAGAAGCTGGCAAAAGACAAGAATACCGAAGGGCCAATCAAAATACATAAATCAGAGAAGCTGGTAAAAGACAAGAATACCGAAGGGGCAATCAAAATACATAAATCAGAGAAGTTGGCAAAACTGGGTACACAAGACACAAGAGGAAGACACACAAAACAAAAACACAACACAATGTATATGTTTGGTCTATTTAAAGATATGATCAAGCTGTTGGGGAATCCATTATGTTCTTTCCCAACAGAGAAAAAAAAAACATCAATACCCTTGCCTTTTCAAATGGGTTGAGACTGTGAGGTGAATGATGCAAATTTAATTAAACAAACCTGATGGGTTTATGTGCACGAATCTTCAATGTTGCAAAGACACCTGTCTTACCTTCATGACTAGTACGTTGTTGTTTAATATCGTTTTTGTAGGTAAATCACAATAATAAAGGAATTAGGTATTGGTAATTTACTAGGC
>MJUT01023803.1:211664-228800 GCA_002080005.1 Gigantidas platifrons
TATATTATATCAGCATTGATCAGTTGCAATTTTATCATTAAAAATTATGTAAATCGTAAAATAACGTCGTATATTTATCTTTTGATATTTACAAAATCATTATGACTTCATGTTAAGCATTTTATTGCACTAACGAAATTAAAAGGGAATATGTGAGAAGAATTTTTTTGTGTAATTACCCTTGTCAACACATCGACCAAGTGACCTCGAAAAACACGGGAAAGTACGACAGCATTGGGGACAAAAAAGAAAAAAAAGCATGTATACGCATAAAATGAGTTAAAACTGACAGTTATTTAAACTATACGACCAATCACGTAAAACATGAAATTCTCTAAGATGAAATTATACGTAGACTCTCCCCCCTCCCGATACAAATAAACTCATTGTTTTATGAAAATGTAACATTGGATGGGAATATTAAGAAAAAAAATTAGAACGATATACGATTATAAACATTGTATTGCAGTTGATCTTATATTAAAACATAACCAAACGGGCACGATGTTGGGAAGAGTCAGATACATGTTATTTATTCAACTAACATGATCCGAACCTGTGACGTCACATGAATAGTTGTCATGGCCGCTAACACTATGACAGGAAATTCCAAATATTCACATTTTTAATTGGGTATATTAATGTTAATAAAGGTGTTTTTTTTTTAAATAATAAGTTATTTATGAATAAAAAGTTATAATGAATTGACTTAAAACAACTTTTCAACTGACTGGAGTATTCCTTTAAGTAATATCAATAGTCATTAGTTACCAATCCGGCTGTTAGTTCCACTATCTGATCAAATTCATGTCGTACCAATACACAAATCGTAAATTGACAAGGCGCAATGACAAAACTACAAATTCGTTGAAATCTGAATTGACTAATTGTGGTATGAAATGTACCCACAAAACATTTCTAATAATTTAATAAATAAATTTCCGAATTTCATGACCCTTTTTAATAAATTGGAATTAAGTATGATAAAAATGAAACGATGGTTGTGGAATATTTTTATTAGTCTCGACATATTTCGTACTGCGTTAACAGTTTCTTACGTAGCTTCATAATATATTTTGAACTGTTTTGATTATGCCCGAGTTTGTCTCGATTGTTTTGGGAATATCTAGACATTTGCCTTGATTGTATGCTGGATATAAACAGGAAAACAAATACATGGGCTGTAAAATGCAAATTAAGTGATCATATGTCATTATTTTAAATGTATAAAAATTATTTTTAAAGCAAAATAACAATATTTACAAGCTCTTACGTATTTCTCATATTTAACTAACGTATAGTGAATGCAATGGCCAAAAACAATAAATGCTGAAGTTGTATACTGTCTATACATGTAGAAAGACACGTTTGATGACATCAAAGGGATAAATAGAAGTCGTAAATCGAAGGAGAACAGAAAATGAAAACGGACAAAGGAACAATCAAAGATCAACATAATACTACACAGAAAACTAAAGGTTGAGCAACACGACTCCCATTAAAATCGGACATGAACTCATGTGTTCCGTATTATATATAACCTAATTGAATGCTATTATGATGTAATATAGTAATATCAAAAATTCTTTTCGATTGATTTGATTTGTTTTTTGTGTTTAACGCCACTTTCAACAATATTTCAGCGATATCATGGCGACCAGCTTTAGTGGTGGAGGAAGCTGGAGTACCCGGAGAGAACCACCGACCATGGGTAAGCAACTGGTAAACTTTATCACTTGCGGCTGCGAGTCGAGTGCATCTATTTTGTAATTTACAAAGCCGGGCGCGAACCCATGCCGTATTGGTGATAGGCTTGTATGAGTTGTTAGATCCACCCGGGCCCCCAATTGTTTTCGAACTTGTGGGATAAGCGTTCCTATCATAACATAATAATGCAGTTATTGTATGGCATATTATTTCTCAAACTTTAGACACACATGGAAGATCAACAGGATCTGTAAAAGTAGACAATAACGTTGGCAGGAGGGTTTATGCCTAACCAGTAGTCATTTAACGAGGAGAATTCATTGACCCTACGATGGTACTGTCCATGTTTATGTTGTCATTTATTTTTATGATATTATGTGGTATTTTTAAGTGGAATTTCATCGAAAAGGAATCAAACTACTTCCGGAAAGGAAAAGGGACATTTATTCCAACGGATTTAACAGTGAAGATTGAGGCCAGTTGTAGACATTATAAAGTTTGATCTTGCAAATGCACATTATCATTAAGTAAGTTTTGTTCTTTTATCAAAGTAGAAAAAGTGACTTTATTGTTGGTTGTTTCTTCCAGTTACTGGAATATTCTGGGGATAAAACCTTATGTAACAGTATCTTGAGTTTAACCTACAATATCAACAGATCCAAAACAACTAGGCGAGATCAATGTTGCTCATCTTTTTAGTTTTTTGTGTTGTTCTTTTATGTGTTTTAAGTTCTTAGTTCCGTAACGATTTCAGGTTTCCGAATGAAAAAAGCTGTTCGGTTCGTCTTTACCTCCAGTTGTTTGTAGCAGGGCTCATGTCTTGTTTATGTTATTTGTGTTCGTTTGCGCATAGTGGTGTCCAACATATTTTGTGCTTTGTCTTGTGTCTTGTGTACCCAATGTTGCCAGTTTCTCTGGACTGTCCATTCTTGATGCCCCTTCGGTTTCTCTAACGCATATTTCATGTTTATTTAAAAGTAGTGTTCACCACTGAACAGGAGATACAGTGTAATTGATATAGGAAATAAACATAGTATAATTGCATCTCATTATTAAAATGAGATTATTAAACACCTGTTGTGTGAGAAAATAACACGCCTAATTTAACATTTAATTATACAATATGGAGAAGACTGTATATTTACATACATCAAAGTATCATGTATTTAATTTGATATTTGTGACGTAAAAGTTACAAAAGTTATAGTATAAAAACACTATATATATTTACAGAGAAATCGTGAATCAATTTAAAGGAGTATATACTAGAATAAAGTGTTTCTTGTTATCAGAGCAGGATATGTTTACTGTTCCGAACAATCTTCTATCATTTGGTTGTTTGGTTGTGCATTCTTGTTGTGTTTTGAGTACATTCTTCCTAGTTTACTTGTCGGTAGGAAAAGCATAGACCTGATACTAAGTATAAAGAACAATGCAAACATCACAGAGTAAAAAATACCAGATCTAAATGAAATGAAATGGGAAAACATTAGGTTTTTAAACGGAAGCAAATCTGTGCATTTTTTTCTTCGTATTGTCGTTGGAGATCCAGTTATCAAGATGGAAGTGTTGGCATCACATCAACCAATTTACCTACGCCACATCATTGTGCCTGTCCTGTATTTATGACGAAAGTTAATAGGATATTAACATATATTTTCCTCATTTGTCATTCACTACCATAAGAAAACAAAGCAATTATGGTCACTTATATAATAATAAACTAACCCAATAACTCTAATTACTGCACAAACCGGAATCTCTTCAACACAAGATACCATATCAATTAGTACAAAGTATATATTTCTGGCAAATAAGAACAGGAATAAAAACGTAGGTATCCGATTTAATTCAAATGTCTTTGCGCGCAAGTAACCTAAAGGACCTAATCATGATAACCAAAATCGGCTATGGTCTCCCATGCCCCAGGGAGGAGAACCTTAGTTTTATTAATAATTACATTATTTCCAACCTGTAAATGTCAATAATGTATTTATCAAATAAACCATGTCAGTGTCGAAACAATTACTACCGGGTAGATGATACCCTCGGAAACTAATAATTGACCAGCAGTGGTATTGACCCAGTGATAGTACTAAAAACGTAGTTGTTGAAAGGAGGAATCTAGTAAAGTGGCTCTTCCTCATGAATACAGCATTTTCAACATTTAAACATAATATATAGCATGTTTGTAACCGAGATTTTAACAAAAATGCACAAAATAATTATGCAATGGTACATTCCCAAAGATAGTGTATGATGGAATCCGTTTCTACAGAAGAGAAATTTCAAAAACAGTTGTCCTTAATTCCCTTCTTAATGAGAGTTTGCTAAGTTGGTAAAATATGATAAGGAAGTATATAGTTCCGTAGTTTCATGTCATCTGATTATTTTTTATTCAACTGGAGATTGAATTTCGTATTCCATTTTACCATTCTTTTATAACCACATCGGTGTTGTAAGGGTTAGTTTGGTTGTCTCATGTACAGTAGATCGTGGGTTCGAGCGCAGGTCGGACTCAACCAAAGACTATGAAATTGGCATTTGTTGCTTTTCCACTAAAAGCGCAGAATTAAGGAGTAAGCAAAGATTGGCGGTGGAATCAGGCCCTGATAATATGTCAGAGTGAAGCGACATATCTACACGGAAAATGTTGTTTCAAAGTGATAGCACTATGACAATCTAACTAATCGAGTTGATCTAGAATAATGCGAACATCATCATCATCATCATCATCTCATCGGAGAGTCATGTTCATAATGTTGTCATTACCAAGTGCTATCTAATATTAACAGAAGTGGTATCATTGTCATGTCAATAAACACAACGCGATTATAGTGACATTCAATAGACCTCTCAATTGCTTTATAGTGAAAGTGCAATTTTAATGAAGAGTCAAAGCATAATTACAAGCGAACCTATCATTTCTTACTGGATCGGAAACTTGCTACATTTGTATATCAAAATTCTAAGAAAGATAACTCGATCTTAGTTTTAGTAAATTACTTGACATAATAGAATAATAGTAAATACTGCACAGAATGGTACTTTACTAACCAACTTACTATATTATGACTATAAATGCATATATGTTCTAGCATTGACTTCTAAGGAACGAAAAACTTGAAATGACATTTTTGTAGGTACAGACACACAAGAGTAAACATATAGATATACCTCGTCCATAGTTGTAGTGAAGCAGAAATATATAAAGGTAAAAACAAATGACCGAATACCAAGGTAAAGGTAGAAAGGGTGTAGTCAAAATAGTATAGTCCACAATACAGACAAAATTAAGAGAGTGAGTGAACATTGTTTAACGCTAATTCAGGTATTTTTCAGATATCATGACAGAATAAGTTATTTTTTAATGAGATGATGATCAGGTCTGCTTTGTACTAGACCAAATAAAAACACCCTGAGTTTGAATTTTATAATGCTAGCTCACTGAAACATGTTCAGTCCACAGGTAGACATGTCGCTCCACTCGTACACATTATTCTGATTCCGAGCCAACCAGTCTTTGCTCTTCAAGTCTCCTTAATGCTGCGTGCTTGGCGGAAAAGCAACAGATACCAATGTTATAGTCTATGGTTTAATCCGATCAGGACTCGTACCCACGATCTACTGCACTCGAGGCGAACACGCTAACCATTACCCCAACAATGCGGTCAAATTCAAGAGACACCAACAGGACAAATTGGAATAACTGTAACGGTCCTGGCTTGGTACAGGTAACGAGGTATATCAAAAGGAAATGGTCGATTAAACCAGGTTTTACAATGAGATTAACCTCATGTTCTATTGTGGCCACATCTAAATATCATCATCGGAGGGACTCACCATTTAACTTGAAAGGGGGTATGATTTACACCCAGGGCCTAAATATTTATTTTTCATTTATCTTTAATATAGAGAACAAATATTTTTTTATTTTTTTTTAAATATACCATTATTATACTGGCAAAAATCTTAAATTCGAATATTTTTTCTTGAAAATTCAATTTCAGCATCAAAACATTTTGTTTTAGATTAAAAAGAAAAACCCCCCTCCCCTTTCAAGTTAAATGGTTTGTCCCTTAGTAAGATGGTGATCAGTTCTTCGATGATGATATCATTATCTTAAGAAGAGTTTGAAGATACCAAAGGGGTAATCAGAATCCGTATATCGAAGAAGGAAAGACAATACAATGGTCAAAAGCAAAAGTATAAAAGGACAAATAACGATCTACAAAACATACATATAAAACTATAGTTCGAGTAACACGAACCCCACTAAAAACCGGGGGTGAACTCAGGTGTTCTGGAAGGGTAGGCAGTTCCTGCTCCACTAGTGACACCCGTCGTGTTAATCTAGTTACATACCCGGTGATAAGTCATGAATGAGGAAAGGATCGGGAAGTGTTTCCGACAAGTAGAACATATCCGTGGTCATTTGTGACACAGATATTCCATAACGGTCAACCAAGTCATGGCTTCACCTGAACCAAGAGGAAGACTTGGTTCAGTAGCTTCCTTGTTTCTAGGACAGCACTATCGATCCATCATGAAAATCACATTATTTTTACATAACTTATATAGAATAAACAAAGAAAACAAAATAAGATGTGATCATGACATATTTGGTTGGCTGGGTTCTAGACACATAGAGGAATTAATATGATAAAGACTAGAAACCTAAAAATATTTTATTAAATGCTTCTGTATAATAACAAAGTAAAATAAATAGTATAACAATATAACATATATAAAAATGTTTCTAAACATTAAAAATTATAACAATAAAACAAGGAAAAAAATGTGAATGTGAAAGGTTATGCGATAAATTGAAGGATTCAAACTTCATGCTTCGCCACTTGGGTAGCACAGTACTCGATACCCACCCACACTACTAAGCATTTAATTTTTTTTCTTTCCATGGAGAATATTTATTGGTCTAGAATAATACACAAGAAGACAATGCAATATCATTCTTTCCAAGTTTGACTTTATGGCTCAGGGTTATGGTGCTTAACGCCACTTTCAACAATATTTCAGATATATATCGTGGCGGACAGTTTTATTGGTGGATAAAACCACCGATCATTCGCAAGGAACTAACACAATTTATCACATATTGTTTTATGGAGTACACCTTGCCATGAAAGGGGTTCGAACTCTAAACTTTAGAGGTGATAGCCACTGATTGCACAGGTAATTGGGAATCTAACTTAAGTTTAACTTCAATTAGTTAATCATATTAGTAATTTCAAGAATATTGATCTGTCAAATGTTGTATACAACAGACATATAACACGTGAAAGCTTGCCCACTTGTTGTAAAAAGTAAATACACAATCAAATCTTCATAAACCATATAACACTGAAAGCTTGTCCAGTTGTTGTAAAAAGTAAATACACAATCAAATCTTCATAAACCATATAACACTGAAAGCTTGTCCAGTTGTTGTAAAAAGTAAATACAAAATAAAATCTTCATAAACCATATAACCATGTAATAGAAAGGTCACAAAAAGCTTTCAGCACTGTACCATATTAGAAAGATTTCACTAAAATCCTTTCAGTACTGTACATATTAGAAATGTTTCACAAAAATCGTTCAGTACGGTCCATTATGCGGTGGTTTCACTGTGATATATTACAAACAATACAGCTACAGGCTTCATTTCCTTAGCAGATAATAATTATTTTGTGCTCTTCAAAGTTCAGCAATACACAGTATTAATTTAACTCATTGTAAACTTTAGTATGTTGTCCTTTAAGCAGACTTTTACCATTTCATGCTTTTTAAACAAGGAAGTAGTTTCATATGGTATCAAGTCTTCAATATCTTCAAACAGAAAAATAACCTGAAAATGTTTATCCTTCAAGAACCATTGGGAACCAGTATTCATTATCTGGCCACATCTCATCAAATGGAATGTCTGTCGTCTCAAGCTAGTGGTGTCTCACATCTTAGAAGATTCTTGTACAGTGCCAGTGAATTGGTCTGTTGTAAACACACGGACTTCCAATATTTGTGGATCTCCTACAAACTCAAACTTCAACAGTCTAATCTTTTCTCAGATACTACTATTTTAACCACATTCCTCTTGTAATTGTAGATCTTTCTTTAGCCCATCTAGTATAGTTTCAAATCTATTTCATCGTCCTACACCAAAACAATTCTTCTTCATTGCCCAGTAACACATTCTGTCCCTTTCTCACTAGAACCAGTGTCAAGTGTCTTTATCATTGACAACTTCTTTCTTTAGCCCATCTAGTATAGTTTCAAATCTATTTCATCGTCCTACACCAGAACAATTCTTCTTCATTGCCCAGTGACACATTCTGTCCCTTTCTCACTAGAACCAGTCTTTATCATTGACAATTTCTTTCTTTAGCCCATCTAGTATAGTTTCAAATCTATTTCATCGTCCTACACCAAAACAATTCTTCTTCATTGCCCAGTAACACATTCTGTCCCTTTCTCACTAGAACCAGTGTCAAGTGTCTTTATTGTACTGCCATGGCGAGCTTATTGTGCTGCCATGGCGAGCTGATATACCAAATATTTAATTTTCATTATAAATTAGTTATGTTGTGTTAAAATATTGAATAAATAAATTGCTTGTATGTCTTGTCTTCAATCTTCGTCAAGATAGTATTGCTTCTTTCCAAAAATTCTTTTTACCAGTTTCCATAATGGTAACCAGCATCCTGCTCCTTTCCTCTTCTTATCTTTCTTGATTACTTAAATGAGCAGAATAAAGATATTCAAGAGTAAATCTGTTATAGATACACATATATTTGATTACATGTAGGTGGTTGGTTGGTTATATGGTGTTTAACGCCACTTGCAACAATATTTCAGTTATATCGAGGTGGTCAGTGTTATTGGTGGAGGAAACCGGGGAATCTGGAGAAAACCACCAACCTACCGCAAATCACTGACAAACTTTATCAGATAATACTGTGCATCTCAGGCCGATAGATACGAACTCACAACATGATCAGTGGTGATAGGCACTAATTGCATAGGCAGTTGTAAATACAACTACCACACGATCACCGCCACGACATCCCCTGTTCAAGAGTAAATCTTTTATAGATAAACATATATTTGACTTTTTTTTAGATGAACTGTTATCGATTAAACAAAAACATAATTTGCACGCAGAGGAGGCGAGACACTTTACACAAGACACGCACATAGCAAGTGTATATCGATAAACATATATTTACGATTCAGTTTAAAAATGGACTTTGAAGTGAAAACATCTCGTAGCGACTGGTTAAATTGCTTAAAACGTGAATTTACCCAGCTGTCTAAATTTGTTTTCAATATGTTTTACTGTGAAATCGCATAATCACTATTAAAATGGTTAAAACAAGATAGTCTATGGATTCAAATTGTCACAGGAGATTTTTGATACATACAACAAATCACGAAAAATTGGTGGGGGAGGGGTCAATGTCAATTGTGGCGTAATGGATGGAGACTTAAGGACTGGAAACACTATGATTGATCTATGTACTAACAGGGATATGAAAAGTCTCCGACAGATTTCACAAATTTTTATTTTTAATGTTGATCGGATGAGAGACGCTGTGAATGAAAAACAAGATGGCGACAAAATGTCCCTCTCGAAAATTGCAGATGATCACATTTAACATTCAACCCAAACATGTGTATGTAAATTCCATTCATATATAGATATATATCAATAATTTACCGAAAGGGACTCACCATTAATCATCCATGAAGGATGTAATAGGCATAGCAAAACACTGAAAAATCGATAACGTCACTCTTATCGGATAACGATGTATTGCATTGATGCTGACTTCCGCTTGCTCAACATGCAAATTTGTGCACACGGCACCAACGCATCTTCACCCCTCTGATTTGCACGGAGACAATTTTAGAGTGTCAACTATATCTTTTTGATAAGAAGAGTTCTAAAATACCATAGGGGTAATCATAATTCGTAAATCGAATGGTACTGTCAAGCCTATTGTCTTATATGTGTCCGACGTTTGGGGTTTTTAGAAACGATTATGGTAGAAAAAGTTCACTTGAAATTTTGAAAATTAATTTTGAATCCGATAACTTCTACTGCTAAATGTCTAGTGTATGGTCACCTATCTTTCTAATGATTGTATAAATTAGTATGGCGCGGTATTATAAGTGTAAAAAAGACATATAATAATATATATTTGACCCTCATACTGCGCTAATGTTTTTAAAATGTAATTTTTTTTTTATTAAAATGAAAATAAAAAAAAACATGTCCATATACCTTGCTTGCATAGACAGACATTATAGTTGTGTTTTATTTTAATTAGTGGTTTGAGGTATTGTTTCATGCAAATTAATTCCTCAACAGCATGTCTTAAGAAATGTACCAGTTTGTAAATATACTTAAGTACAGATGTACTATATGCGAGTTTTGCCTTTGAGGTGTAATTTATTATACTCACCTATATATACGGGTTCATCTTCATCTTCTTCTATTTCCTTTATTCTCAGTAAACGAGAAAAGATTACCTTTCTTTGTTCCTGTTTGAAAATCATAACAAACAACGTTATTTTTGTATATTACCAAAAGGATACATGATAATTTTAATGTGTCAAAAAATGCAATAGTTTAATAGGCTCTTCTACAATGCGCTACAA
The DNA here is from genome assembly GCA_002080005.1 of Gigantidas platifrons. Classification (NCBI taxonomy): domain Eukaryota; kingdom Metazoa; phylum Mollusca; class Bivalvia; order Mytilida; family Modiolidae; genus Gigantidas; species Gigantidas platifrons. The sequence goes on from MJUT01023803.1 coordinate 222,030, forward strand.
GATGTGTAGGAATATCCTTTAATTGATTGTCGTTTCATGAGTGGATCGTAGCGAACGAGAACATAGAATTTCACGCAAGAGTGAAGGATATTCGAATATTTTTCTTTAGCCGAATAGAAGAACCTATTTCGTCCCTAATTAATATAGAAAGTAAATTGAATTTTAAAATGCAGAAAAGTTAATATACCTACGTATGAGACATATTCATAATTTAAAAACGTTACATTGAACAAGAAAACACACAGAAGACATCATCTGAACACATGCATCTGATTTCTATGTCTGATGCATAGGCGTGGAACGGAAAGTGAGAGAGCATGTAGGGGCGATCTTTAAGGGAGGATCGGGAAGTGGGATGTAAGCTTTTGAAGAGAACCGGTAAGTGGGAGGACAAGCGTTTAAAACTGACAAGCAAAAAAAAAGTTTGAACAAATAGAAATGAAGCAAATGAAAAATGGTCATTTGACTACAAAGCATACCCTAAAAGTACACCTTCCTACCATATATGATACAGTTTGTCAATGAGTTGCGGTAGGTCGGTGGTTTTATCCGGGTACTCCGATTTCCTCTACCTATAAAATCGACCGCCACAATATAACTGAAATATTGTTGAAAGTGGCGTCAAAGACCATAAACCAAACCATCTTATTTTTATAGAACATGTTTTGGTCCCACGGAAAATATTTTGTCTTCACCTGTTGGAAGGTGTACTCGACAGGCTTGTGAGACCATCTTCAGCTGTTGTGGGGTGTACTCGATGTGTTTGTGAGATTTTCCCCACCAGTTGTGAGTTGTACTCGATAGATTTGTGAGACTATCGCACCAGTCGGATGGTGTACTCGATACATATGTCACTAAGTTGGTGTGCCTCCCCCCCACCCCCCTCACCCGCCTGTCCAGAAAAGTACTCGATATGTTTGTGAGATTGTCACCATCTGTTAGGAGATGTACTCGATGGGGCTGTGGGATTGTCCCACTTGATGTGACTTATGGAATAACTGTTGTTTTCTCTGGATATTTCGATATCCTCAACCAATAAAGCTGACCGTCGTGTTTAATATTATAAATTAAATATTGTTGAAAGTAGCGTTAAACACTGATAATCATATTATATTTTGTACTTCTATATTTACCTTTCTGTGCTCCAGTACAAGCTCGCGCACTGCTACATTGATCACATATCCGGCAAACGCAGCTGCTGTTCCTCTAAATTTTATTGTGTCCATCATTTTTAACCTGTGAATGTAACAATGTATATTTATGAATACATCAATTTAGATGGTCATTTTAGTTCCTTTAAAACCCCGCGGGAACCCCGGGGTATAGAAATGGGACCGAGAACGGGCTTGAAGGGGCGTCCGTCGGTTGTGCGGGATGTCATGATAAATTTACCAGCAACCCGTCCTTCGGATGAGATGTAAATAAAACCGAGGTCTCGGCGTGTTGAGAGATTACCACCCTCTTCACACGTTAAAGAACCCGGTGTAACAACTCATTATGAGCATTATGCTCATGATGAGTGGTCCATAGGAGACCCGTTGCACTGGCTAAATTATCCGTCCCTACCCATCATCTTTCCTTGTTTCGAGTCCCGTGGCGTTTAAATTTTTAAATGTTCTCGTCCTGAATATAGATGAAAAATTGCTCGCTGGACGTTAAACACCAATCAATCAATCAATAGTTCCTTTAATATGAATATATCAGTGAATCTTTTTGTTCTTGAACTGTTCACATATAGACTGTTAATTCTTAATAAAAAGAATCAGAATCTTGAATTATGCAATACCTTCCCCAATGTTTGTTTTAATATGTAACTCTTTGCCTCTTCGGTTCCCTTAAATTATTATTATTATTATTATTATTGTACGTACATTTCACAAATAGGAACATGGAAGTTCTAAACAAAACCCTAAATGAAGATACTGAGGTATGATATTTGAACCGCGTGTACATGCTGAAATTAAAACATTAAAATTTCTTCTCCAACTTCAATTTTCCTTGTACGCATTAGCCAAACTATTGTCTATGTACTTTGATTTTGATGCTAGTAACAATTGGTCGTTCTAATTAATAACCCCGAAAAACTGATTGTTTTCCGCTTCACATTTGGAGAGTTATTCCTCTTTGTTATTAAAATGTGCTTTAATAATGTGCTCAAAATATATTTTTACAAACAGTTACTTATGTAAGGGTAACATAAGGGGGAACGGAAAGTAAGGGCAAGCTGCAGGAGTGTGGGGCATGCTTTGTAAGTGGGTCGGAAAGTTGGGGGTTGCAAGCTTTAGAAGAGGACCGGGAAGAGGGACTAACTTTGAAAACTGACAAGCAAAAAAGGGGGCGCTTGTCATCAAATCATACCCTTATTCATACCTCTTGGTATAGTTGACATTTATATGAAACTGGTTTGTCTGTTATTGAACAATTATATTCAATGATCCCTTGTTAAACAATTATACTGTGCATGTTGAGTGAATAAAGTATTACATAATGAATCTATTTTTTTTTGCCCATGGAATTTCGTATTATTAGGAATAAGAAGAGTTTGAAGATACCAAAGGGTAACCAGAATCCGTAAATCGAAAGACAGACAACACAATGACCAAAATAAAAAGGACAGACAACACAATGACCAAAATAAAAAGGACAGACAACACAATGGCCAAAATAAAAATACAGACAACACAATGGTCAAAATAAAAAGGACAGACAACACAATGGCCAAAATAAAAAGACAGACAACACAATGGTCAAAATAAAAAGGACAAATGAAGAAACAACGATCTATAAAACACTACACTGTGACAGAAAATTAAACTGAGAGATCGAGAAAACCCCACTAAAAGTCTAGGAATAGTCCTAGGATGAACTCATGATCAGGTGCCTCGGGATAAAATATTTTCAAACCAAACACACTATTTTTATATGTCAATCTGTGACAAGTTGCCCTTTGAGCAGTTGTTGTATTTGCTTTGTTTCATAGTTGGTTCTTATGGTTTTGTTTGTGTGTGATTTACATTTATTTTTCTGTTTAAAGCCGTATTTTCAATAAATTATTGCTTTCTGAAAATATTAAAACTGAGACGAATTATATATTAGAATATAACTAATATCTTACCTAGACAGTAGACTTTCACATGTGCAACTATTCTCAATGAGTTTAGTTATGCATATGAAACTCCCGAAATGCTCTAGATATTTAAACGTCACACATTTGCCCATAGTAACGAAGTTGACCATTGCCGTTCCAGCTCCGATCCGCATACTGGAATTTCGAAAATTAAGATGGCGGCAGAGTTCAAAGATAATTTATGGTATTTTGATTGATTGATTGATTGTTTGATTGGTACTTTGAGACATTTCATGATACACGCATGGTTACAGCAAAACTAAATCATCGAATTATATTAAGTTTTAATTTAACAAGCTATATGAAAGAATATGAGAATCCACGGAATAAAAAACCGAGCATTTGACCAATCTCTACAGAGTTATCGGTCCTTATTTACACTTCCTTGCAAAATGAAATCAAGTTAATAACTATGAATTTCCTAAGATCATCCCCTTTCGTACTTAAACAATATTCTTAGCTAAAATGTGTGCATCATTTAACTACACATATAACTTATGTGTAGAAAATTCTATGCAAAAAGGGGTTTTCGTAATCGTATGGTAGTAGCAACAACCAGGCTGTTAAAAATGTTTATAATATAATGAAATAAACCATACAAAGGTACAGACATTATTTCCAGAAGCACACAACAATTTTCCTTTTCAAGATATCTTTAAAAATAAAAAAAGTTATGCTCTTTTTTTTACACATTAAAAGACTTCATTTTCACAAATGTTTGAAAAACATGTTCCTACTCTCCCACATAGACAGTTGTACTGAATTGGGTAAAATATGCATATCAATATTCACTATTAGTCCTCAAGCTTTTAACTTTAACCATTTGAAGTCTGAAAAATAAGATTAAAACCTTTTTTTTTGCAGTTCCCATTAAATCAAAAATTGAAAACTGAATTATCTCCCTTTACGAAAATGTAATTCTAGTAAAATTAGACAAATTGCTTGCTGCATTAACATACTTTTTTTTTTATTTTTTAACTTTATTTCCTAAAATAACAAATTTAGGGTTAATTATTATGCTTCAAGTTAATTATTTTTTAAATCTTTGCAAATAATTGTGAAAATATTTAACCTGTCAAAATCAGGACATAATTTTTCTTAGTCATCAGCTTTAACAATTATTGTAACGTATATTTTAGGGAAGAAATGCTTCGTTCTACTTAAATTGTAGACAAACAGTGCTCAATACACAAAAATCCAGCTCAAGATACTGAAAAATACCTCAAAAACTGCACTAGACTATAGCAAAATTGTAAACCGGAAGATGAAAATTATCTCCCTTTGATTACCATATTCCTTGCAACCATGTAATTGGTAAGAAGATACTCGTCATTTATCAACCAAGAACGGAATTAAAATCATGTTTTGATATAATGAATAGTTGACAGACTTTAAAATCTATCTAAAAATTACAAATATTAGGATGTTACTCAACTTACTGTCAAAAATAGTCAATGACATGTTTTTTTGTACTTCCATAAAGGCTTTTGTCCATTACCTTTGACTCATGATTGTAGAAAAGGGGTCGACAATTGCTTCAACATGTGTTTTTTCTTAAAAGGATCACTTAAACGTTTTCACAAAAGCAGAACACTGTCTAATAAGCCGTACTTTCAAGCACCTTTTGAAGAATGTGTTGGGAATATGGTAAGAAATACAAAATTGAATTATCTTCTCGTTGCTAATGGTAGTTGGATTTACAACTACATATGCAATCAGTGCCTATGACCTCTAAAGTTGTGAGTTCAAATTCCGTTAATGCAAGGTGTATTTGATACAACATTATGTGCTAAATTTTGTTAGTGACTTGCCACAGGTATTGGTACATGTAGGTGGTTTTCTCCGGGTACTCCGATTTCCTCCACCAATAAAACTGACCGCAATGATATATCGTCACGGTATATGTTTTCGTATCATCCATTTTATTTTGATTTCCATACCGCACGTGTTATTTTTTACGTGTCTTTCGGTTTCTATTGCTGAAACGTAAACAGGACTCCAACGTGACATCTCTCAAAAATGTTCAAGGTTGCTTTTAAAGACATCGATACCAAAAATAGAGAACATACCTACTGAACCATACTTTTTGTAATGCTAAAAATTTACTACATTTATAAAGTACGTGGAAAAAAATCCAGAAAGGCTATATAAAATTGAACTATGTCGTCTGCATCTCAGACACCTGCTCTACCTGACATGTGATTGTCATGGTGTCACTGATCATACTTGTAAACAAGAGCTGACTGAAATGTGCCGGTTTCTTATATAAAATGCACGTCAACAGCAGTGCATCTGGTTTCAGCACTAAAAAAACAACAAAGGTGAACACAATTTTGAAAGTGCCTTAAGTGGTCATTTTCAAACATTCTTTTATTTTATTTAGATGTAGTATGATTTGTAGATGGCCAGAACCATGAAATTTTAAAACCAGCCTTTTCCGGATTTAATTATCGTTTCCATCCCGTATATCGGGTATGTTTTTACTTTATACGAAAACATATGACGCCATTTTACTGACAGCAGACGTTGCCAAATAATTGAGAGTATATTAAAATACAAGAATGGCTTTTAAAACAATCTTATTTGTACAAAGAAATATTTGATTAGCCATTCTTTGAAAATTCCAATCGTCAAATGAATGAAGGGTTAACACTGTCAATCGCTATATCAGAAAATCGATAATAGTACGAAAACCCATAACACGAGGATAACTGAAATATTGTTGAAAGTCACGTTAAACACCATAAACTAAAACCCAAACCCAATGAAAGGGGCAGTCTAAGTATGTTGTTTGGCCACATGTCAAGACAAAAGATTAGTGTTTAATTGTTTTTTATATGAAAACTTTAATATTACATTCCTACATCTTCTTTCAGATTTATGGATTGCTTTAGGAACAGACAAGAACGTCTGGAAATTCTTGGTGACAAAATTAAAACATTTAACAACCTTTTACAATGAGAAACTTTCTAATGTAAAAGGTTGTTACAGACCCTGGATCGTTTAACTTAACAGATATTTCGTATCGTTTGTGTTTTTCGTTCGTTTCATTTGCGTGTATCGTTCGTTCATTTTTTTGTTTTCCGTTCATTTGCGTTTCGTGTGTGTAATTTGTTCTTTCGTTTCGTGTATCGTTTGCCAGTTTAATTAGAAGAACAAACGAAATACGAACGAACGATACACGGAACGAACGATACACGAAAAGAAGGATGCACGATACACGAAAAGAATGCACGCTACAATTTCCAGTTTAAAATGATTATTACAATTTCAATCTTACTATTACTAAAAAATTTTAATTAAAGTGTAAACAAAATTTTACATATACAAACATGTATTTCATTTATTTACATGTACCAGTAATTTTGTACAATAAGGGAAAACATATTTAATAAATGCATTTTTTCTATAATTTACTCTAGGACAAATAAACAAGAAATCATCTACATGTATGTAAACAAATGCCTTTGGAAGTTTCACCTGGAAAATACATGCAATGTAGGTGTGAAATGTCAACTCTCACATTTGTAATTTCATTCTAATTAACAATTATATGACCTTTTGAAGCCACACGCCTCTCGGACAACTTAACCGAGAAAATAACTGAAACACCTATGTCTGGTTGGAATTGTCAATTCAGAATC
>MJUT01023803.1:237508-264008 GCA_002080005.1 Gigantidas platifrons
TTTAGCTTTTAAATATGTCCGGAATATTTTGACAGCTACATTTGTTGCTCTACGCGTGTTTTTGGAATCTTTTTCTTTCAAGATTCTTCTGAATTCAGCCTCGTCCACTGTGGCAAACCGTGCAGACGACAATTCATTGTCCATTTTATAATTTTTTTTATGTACAGACGTCAACAAGCATTCTCTGATAGACAATGACGTCAAGGAACCCCGGATGAAAGACGCCCCCTGATTGGCCAATGTTGCCGAGAGACGTAAAATTTGATTGGAACGTGGAATTCTGGAATCTATATTTCTATTTTTAGTCCTAATTGGGGTGGCATTACAGTCCACACTACCTATGAGCTAATTTTAGCTCATTTGAGGTTGACATCGCACGTACGCATTACTTTTCAAGTTGATTTCAGCCAATTAGAAACTAGACAAAGTTCAATCATATAATAATGTCTATTCAGAATATAGATTACAAACAATGGGAAAATCAAATGCTCAATGTCATTTTTGTAAAAATGAAATAGAGTCCCTTGCCCGTAGCAGGAAATTCCGAATATTAGCTCGGAAAATAGAATTCGGAGTATTCAGACTTTTCCGAATTAGAAAAAAAATATTTTCTTGAAAACTCAGAGGATTTTGATGAATTTCCATATTTTTTCCGCATTTATTTCGGAAATAGGTTCGGAAGTCCGTATCATGATTTGGAATTGTCCGAATTGACCCTGGAATAAATTCGGAATTGTCCGGATGCTGCGAATTGAATCGGGAAAAAAATTCGGAATTGTCCCAATACTCCGAATTAAGGTCGGAAATCACCCAATCATATTCGGAAGAAAATGACAACGTTTTCAAGAAATTCGGAAAATGTTGTTCAATTTTGAGAAATTTCCGAGCTAGCTCGGAGAAAATTTCCACATTAGCTCTGCCACTTTTGGTGCAATTAGAGAAACTAAATTTGGAAAAAAATTTCGAACAATATCTGGAAAAAATCTCCGAAATACATTCGGAAAAAAAATTCCGAACTATATCTGGAAAAAATCTCCAAACTACATTGGGAAAAAATTTATGTACTAGTTAGTGCTGGAAATTTCTGCATTAACTTGTAGAAAATGAAAAAATGTAGATTTGTCTGGCAATGAAATCATTGAACATAATATACTTTTTATTTTATTTTAATTCTCAAATAAATAACAATGTTGTTGTAAAAGTGTTTTTTTTTCTTAATACTATTGTCTTTAAATAGAACTCAATTTTACAGATCCTTGGACACCCTTGGCTTTAAGGCTTCTGTCAACTTCCCATTAACATCCTTTTGAGAAATATGTGGCCACCTTTTACCAATAATATCTGAAAAAGAATTTTTTTTTTTGTAATGCAAGTAAATATCAAAGCATGTTTTTCCCGTTCTTATCAGTATCAGTTTATCATGTGATTTTGTTTCATATACATTTACTGCACATTGAAATAAAATTTGTTGTTATTTATTTAATGTGCAGGAATAACAATTAAATTAATATTTTTAAGGCATGCCTATTTTTAGCCGAGTTGCAGCGAAGTTACAGTCGGCTTATGTTTTAGCGAAAGGCAGGTGGATGGGCGGGTGTATGTTATTAGCCTATCTTCGTTAACGCGATAGCGCTCTTAGTTTTTGGCCGATCAACATAATTTTTGGTAGGAAGCATTATTACACTATTATTTAGAGCGAGTTCGAAATTCGGATTAATCTATTGTTTTTTTTCTTGTAAAATCATGTTTTTTTTATGGAAAAAGTACATATTTTGAGAATTACACATTTCTCTGAAACTACAAAAGATCGAAACTTAATATTTGGTATGGGTGGAGATGCCAATGTGAAGTTATGCATTCAACATTTTTTTTATTCCTGGGGCTCAGCCCCATCCCACTGGGAAATCTGTATAAAAAAAATGTGACAGAGATCCCCACCCTAAACCATATATTTTTATGATCAGGATGACTAGGCAAATTAAATGCATTATAACTCAGGCCCCGGGGTTATACCCCACCCCCTACCTGAAGTGAACTTTTTAATGGTTGAAATCCCCACCCCTAAACCATATATATTTATGATCAGGATGACTAGGCAAATTAAATGCATTATAGCTCAGGACCTGGGGGTCATCCCCAACCCCCTACCTGAAGTGAACTTTTTAATGGTTGAGATCCCCACCCCTAAGCCATATATATTTATGATCAGGGTGACTAGGCAAATTAAATGCCTTATAGCTTAGGCCCCGGGGATCATACCCCACCCCCTACATGAAGTGAACTTTTTAATGGTTGAGACACCCACCCCTAAACCATGTATATTTATGATCAGGGTGACTAAGCAAATTAAATGCCTTATAGCTCAGGCCCCGGGGGTCATACCCCACCCCCTACCTGAAGTGAACTTTTTAATGGTTGAGAGAGATACCCACCCCTAAGCCATGTATATTTATGATCAGGGTGAATAGACAAATTAAATGCCCCAAGAGTTGAGGCCCGGGGTCATCCCCATCCCCTACCAGAATTTTTTTTATAAGTTTATTCTTTAGTTTCTTACTTATTTATAAAACAAGTACGAATGATTTTGACTTGCAACTCGGCTGTTGCATCTCTGATGCTTTCTCGATTTTTAAACATGTACTTCCCTACATTATCATGTCTATCTCTTTCTCTCATAGTAGCAATCGTTCCATCAATCATTGTAGTGATATATCTATCTTATATAATGTTCATTCCATTAAATTGTTTCAAATGCTCACTTGGCATTCACTCACTAACTAAATGTATTGATGTTTAGTGTCTACAAATTTGGGTTTTTTTTTTTCTGTAAATATTTAAACTAGGACTTAGAACAATGTAATATAATTATAAAATCTGACGACTAAGAAAATAAATCAATTATTCGTAACATACCCAATATGTTTTCAAAATGGAACACATCTTTTATGAAAACAAATGGTGCTGGTCATGAACATATAAAACACACAAAAAAAACCCACAACATTTTATTATTATTTTGAATATATTTAATTTTACTTATAAATTTACTTGTATAATTTTATTGTCTGAAGTTGTAATTTGTAATTTGACATCAGTATAACACTGCAATAACCTACTATATTGCATTAATAAGTGAAATCTTTGTATATTTTAAAAATGTAATAAGTTATTTTGAATTTTGCTTTTCTTATATATTTTGTAATTTTATTTCAGGAAAATTGAAGATGAGAAGCAGTCAGTCATCGAGGAACCACCACATGCAAATTTTGCAAATCATGAAATAGTGACAAGTGTGGATTAAGTGGAAATGTGTCTTGAAGACAGCCAAAGCACAGATAATTTCTACTCGAGTTCAAACCAACCACTAGCTACAGATAGTCTAGAAGACATGGACATTGAAAAAGAGCTAGATGAGAACTTTGTTGAGTTTCACAACTCCACTATATATATTACCACCTAGTCATCAAGTATACACTGCTCCTATATCTCAATATCACCATTACATGGCAATGTGTACTTTTTCATCGTACCACAGACAGAGGTTTTCGTCATCATATTCAGTTGATGGGACTCCATTTACCAGAAGAAAATCAAATGGAAACAAACATTGACACCTTGAAAAATATGTGTGGCTTTGACACTGATTTTCTGAAGCATCATATGTTTTGTGGTGTATGTAAAAAGCTTTTTATTGAAGGTGTAGAAAACTGCAGAACACCAGGTTGCATTGACAAAAAAGATAAAACCAATATGAACTATTTTGTGACAGGAAGTATGCAGGTACAATTGAAAGAAATTGTAGAAAGAGTTGGTGTTTGGAGAGCAATCCAAGATTATCCAAATCAGCGATTCGCTCAGCGTACAACAATATCTGACATTGTAGATGGTGTCGAGTATAAACAAAAAATTAAGGAAAATGGTGGATTTTTGACCAACAAGAGCAATGTGACATCCCTGTTTACGGATGGTATTCCTTTGTTCCAAAGCTCCAAAGTTTCTTTGTGGCCTGTGTATCTTATTATAAATGAATTTCCACCGAAACAAAGGTTCACTAGGAAAAACATGATTTTATGGGGTATTTGGCAAGGCTGTGGTAAACCTCAGATGAACATGTTTTTGAAACCACTTGTAGAAGACCTAGTCCATCTATATCAGAGAGGGGTTGACATTAACATTGAGTCAACTGTGTTCACAACAAAAGCCATGATGATTGTTGCAACCATGGATTTGCAAGCAGATTACACAACATAACGGTGAGTATGGATGTCTGTTTTGCTTAGAAACTGGTGAAGTGGTAAATGAAACTGTTGGCCATATCCTTATCGAGAGGTAGACCCAGAGCCATGGGCCATCATCAACATCCAAGCTGATGCCCGTGAAGCCACTGCCAGTGGAAAAAGGGTCCATGGAATGAATTCTGTGTCAGTTTTGTCATGTCTTCCATACTTTGACATGACAAAAAACGTGGTCATTGACTACATGCATGGTATTCTCCTTGGCATTACGAAGAAGCTGATGAGTCAGTGGTTTGATGGAAAGAATAGTAATGAAGTTTTCTTCATTGGTGATCGAACAGAAGAGGTCGACAAAATTATAAAAAAACACAAAACCTCCATACTATTTGAAGAGATTGCCAAGAAAGATACAAGGAAATTATCATCACTGGAAAGTATCTGAGTACAGATCCTGGTTTCTCTACTATTCTCTTCCATCATTACAAGGCATTCTGCCCGACACCTACCTGACTCACTTCAGCTTGCTTGTAGAAGGAACATTTATACTCCTAGGTGAAGGAATTTCAGATGACGATCTAGCGAGAGCAGATCACCTTCTGAGAATTTTTGTTAAGCATATAAACACGCTCTACAGAGACAGCATTGTTGGACTAAATGTTCATAATCTTATCCACCTGACGAGAAGCGTTAAAATGTGGGGACTACTGTGGGCCTGGTCTTGCTTTGTTTTTGAATCCTTTAATGGAGAGATCAAGAAGGCTGCATGGTACTGGAAATTCCTGTAGACAGATATTTTGGTCACTGCAGTGCCAGAAGAAGGTAGAATCATTAGCAATCCAGTGACTCGAAGAATGTCTCCAGATCTTCTACAGATGCATGACAGAGGGCAGCAACGTCCGTCAGAAAGGAGTAGAAGATGTTTTTTCAGTGTGTCGTCTTTACACCAATAACGATTCAGCAGACTGTCAGAATAACAGACACGGTGCAAGAAGAACTCTGTAATATTTGTGGTTCAGGAGCGAATGATGACTTTAAATTGGTGAAGAAAATATCCAGAAATGGTTTCCTGATGTTTTCCAAGCAATGCTCCCATGTGGTAAAAAGGAATTCCTACACACTGAAAATGTTGGATGGACATATTATGAACGTTGACTTCTTCTTACTACACAAATCAACAAGAAAAGTGTTTGCAATCTGCCAGAAGTTTGTACCACTTGGGTCCATATTGAAAAACAGAGTGCACCATGTTCAGACTGTTAAACCATTAAGGTAATTTTATAATTTCTTCAGAACGTGTCAGTATTCATTTAATTATCAAAAATTTTGTCATTTCCTCACTTGTCCAGTTGTAATTTGGTTATTATTGTTGTTTGAAAACCACTGGAAATTTTCAATTATTGTTTGAAAAACAAAAAAGGTATAGCACACACGTAATTATAAGAATGTGAACTTGAGTTGAGAATTTAAGAAGAGAACTTATAAATAGCGATTATCAACAATTCCTCCAATATCAACAAAACCAATTAAACACATCTCAATGAAGACAAAAAAGACATGTATACCCATGAAAATCTATGTCCTGACTTTGTGGATAGACACAACGCTTTCTCTTTGGATAATTGAGTCTCCAATGGAAATACAAATATAAACACAGAATATAAATCATGCAAATGTTCCCACTAAAATAAAATCACATATTACAAAAAGAAATGAACAAGATAAACATGAACAGTGCAATAGGTGGAGGTAGTTTTTAGGGCATTTTGTTTCTTGCATACTTTCCATCCAGCATTTCATTAATAAATACATTTGTATGTTGTTTTTTGTGGCATAATTTCAGCTTAAAATTCTAACAATTAACCTTGTCATATTGAAATCATAGCAAAATCCAGAGGTATGAAAGTAGTTCAACCATAAAGCTTTTATTTCTTTACCATTAAATGTAATTGTAGTTAATAAATGTATACTCAGATTATTATTTGTGTAAATTCATTATTTTAGAATTTATTTTTCAGAAACACAGAAGCTGTTGTGAGGGCTGAACTTCTTCAAGAACCTGTTGTAGTTTTGAAGACAAATTCAGATTTCTGCGGTGGAGTCATTCCTAACAGTGTTGAGACATATTGAACTGAGACATTGGGCCATAATCTTGTTACGAATGTTTGTAAGAAGTGAAGAATCTTGAGTTGGGGGAATATCAACAGGAATATGCTTTGTTTTTTTGTTCTTGCTAGGGGCCAGCCGGGCTACTGATATAAAGAGGGTTAGGAGCCTACGATAAAAGTTAAGTTTATATTTTTAGAATAAATCATTAAACTATTTGATAGAATGAATGGTGATTGTGCGAATACTAGAATGCAGTTCAAGATTAAAAATTCCATTAGTAAGGACTTTTGCTATTACAAAGGAATTTTGAATGTTTCCCTGACCAAAAGCTCTGTGCTTGGCTGAATTTGGCACTTCTTTAGATTAGTTTGGTTGTTTAAGCTTCTCAAAATTTATGTTAGGATTTTGTTTACTAAACTAAACTTTTGGCACAAGTGAAACTGAGGAGGGATAATATATTTGTGTCAATAAATTATATTTGAAATGGTAAATGATATTGTCTTTGAAAGTGGAATAAGTTTAATAAACAATTCATGATTAATGAATCCATTATTAGCATTTTGCAAATGTCATCAGATTACAATACACATCATCCTCATCAGATTGTGAGAAATAGCCATCCGAGTCCTCTGAGTCGATTTTAGCCTCCATGTTTTCCATAGCATCCAACACTTCATTGACATACTGTTTGAGTTCGTTACTATAAGAGCCACTAGCTGTGTGATCAGCATCACATACTTCATTTAGAGTAGTGATATTGTCAATAGTTTCAACATCTACAGGCTGATCTTCATTTGCAAGTTGCAACGTATAGTCATTCACATTGACAAAAGATTTATCTTTTTTCTAAACATAATATTAAGTTTATCATAGTTCTCCTTATTCAGAACATTAACAATAGATGAGGAAATTGTATATTTTGATCACATATTATATGACAAATTAATTCAAAAGTCATAAAATTTGTAACTTATTTTGACATTTTTATGGAAATAGAAATTATAGCAATTTGGCTGTTCCATCTACTGTACTTCACTTTAAGTGCGTGACTACTAGAACAGACGCTATTTAGTGCAGGGCTGCAGCCACAGCATCTTCACACTGAGTTAAAAACAACCATGCTTGTACAAGGGAGAGACGATGTACAATTAAAAACAAGGTCAGCGGTGTTAGAATCTGACTGCCTGAATTTCCTTTTTGAAGGATTCCAGGTCCAAGGCTGCTGCTGTGGCCTCTTGTAGGTGGTTCCATAACCGGATCGTGGATGGAAAGAATGACTCTGTGTACAGTTGTTCTGATGTATGGTACTATATATTTCTGTTGTTGTCCTCTTGTAGCGGCACCTAGATGATGCATGAATGGTGGTGGTTCAATCGCTACGAGTCCGTTAATTAACCGGTACATCATAATCGCCTTGGTTCTCAAACGGCATTGCTGGAGTGTGTGCCAATTCAGGTGGTTCAGCATTGTTGTAACACTACTGGTTGTGTTGTAGTTGCCAGTACCAAACCTAACTGCTTTCCGTTGGACTGATTCTAACTTGTTGATGTTACTCTGGGTATGAGGTGCCCAAACGGAATTGGCATATTCTAGCTGCGGTCGAACAAAGGTGGTGTAGCATTTAGTCCTGATGTTTGCTGGACAGCTTGACAGATGTCGACGTAGGAAGGATGTAGTGTTGTTTGCCTTTCTACATACGTTGTCAATATGGTTGTTCCATGACAAGTTCTGACTGATGGTAATACCCAGATATTTTCCTTTAGATGTTATGTTCAATTCAAATCATAGACTATAGGGAGATTCCACATAATTAAATTTGATGTGTTCACTACGACTTTGACATTTCAAACAGACTTTGACATCTCAAACAACGTGCCAAATAAATTTTGTAGGTCGCCAGTGGGGCGATTGCTACACGTAAAATAGGTTGCCCATTGGACATTTTGGTTGCATTGGCGACTGGACGGCTGTTGCCACATAGTTGTAAATCAAACTAACATACGTTCACGACGGCCCCTTTCATTATAATATTGAAACCATGTGACGGACGATATAGTAACTATTCCTGAAGTCTTTTTAGAAGCCTTTGTATTCTATATAATCTAGTGCTTAATATATAAATGAATGGTTTGATATATCTGGTTGTATTTGTGTGTATATTTATATTTTCTACTTTGTTTTCATATGTTTATGTACTATAAATATTATTATTATCAGCAAGTAAAAGTTGCCACATTCAGATTTCTTCTTTTTGTTTTTATGTAAAAAAGATTTTTGTGCTATGAAGTTTGATGAACAATGTTCAATAGTCATGCCTGGTTATGTCGATTTGTGATAAATTGTTTCTTTGGATAACTCAAAGTAAGAAGTTTGACATTATGAGGTTCAACTGTGTACAATGTTTAAACTTAAAGAAAGTGATAGGGAGAGGGAGGCAGAGAGAGAGGGGAAGGGACGGAGAGGGAGAGAGATAGAAAGGGGGGGGGNGGGTAGGGAGGGAGGAAGAGAGATTTGTCTTGTCTTTTTTCTTTATTAATTTGTATTCTTTTGTATTATTCACAATAAGGGAGAGAGAGTAAGGGAGAGGAATGGGGAGAGAAAGAGGGTGTGAGGAAGGGATAGAGATAGAGAGGGAAGAAGAGAGAGCGAGGGAGGGAGAAAGAGATGGAGTGGGAGAGAGGGAGGGAAGGGACGGGGAGAGATAGAGATTATGGGAGGGAGGGAGAGAGAGATTTGTCTTGTATTATTGTCTTGTCTTTTCTCTTTATTAATTTGTATTCTTTTGTATTATTCACTATGTTATTGTATTTATCTATGTTGAGGAGAGCTACTAGTAGCCTCTGTCTATGTAATCCTCATAAAATAAATAAAGAATTAAATTAAATGTTTAAACTTCAATCATCATTAGAAACCTCAAGACCTCAGTAATTGCATGTACATGATGAGTGGTCAATATAGTACCTATTAACTTTCTTATGCATACATAGCATGATGGAAGCTAAATCTACTTTCGAATATTTGACGAGGGGTAAATTTTCAGAACCCAGAAAAAATTTAATCTGCATCCATCAAACCAATAACTGTGCATAGCACAGGAAAGGCTCAATTTTATGGAGAACACAAGTTTTCCTTATTTTAGTCTTGTTTTCAATTTTCTGTTTTATACTTGTCTTTGTCTAATTTTCTTTGAAAGAGGTAATCAGAATCTGTAAATTGAAGAAGGACAGACAGTTCAATAGCATGTTAAAAGCAAAAGACAGTACAATTGCCAAAGAAAAAAGGATAAACAATGATCTCCCAACTATTACACAGAAAACTAAAGATTGAGAAATACAAACCAAATAAAAATACAGGTTGAACAGTTTCAGGGAAGTTAGAAACATCACAATTTATTCAAATTTTATTTTAGCTGAAGACCTGGCAGTATTAATCAATTAGTTGCTATTCTTCGTTTAATTGGATAATAATCAAATTTTAAAATAAAACCTTAAAATATGAAATGATATAGTTGAAATATTGTTTAAAGTGGCGTTAAACACCAAAAATCAAATCAAATCATTAGTCATAAACATCTAAAGAATCCAATTATCTTCGTGAGAAACCAGAATTATTCATGGTAATGTATGAATTACATTTGGACATACATATATATATGCATAGCAACATAAAATGAATGTTTATAACATATTTAGTTGAAAGATATACTATAGTAATCACCGTATACGTATCTTCATTGTTGTAGAGATATCTTTTCTTGCACACGTACTGCTGTTGAAATATTATAGAAGAGTTTAAAAATATCAAAGCGGTAATCAGAATCCCTAATATCGTAAATGGTTGAAGGACATACAATACATTGATCAAGAGAACAAACAAGGATCTACTAAACACTATACAGAAAACTAAAGATCACGCAACATAAACTCACTAAAGGTGTGTGTGTTGGGGGGTAAACTCGGATGATGCGGGAGGATAAGAAGTTACACCTGTTCCACTAGTGGCACCCGTACGCGTTGTGTTTGCGAATACGATTATCCAAATATATATCAGCTGCAGTTTGGTGTTTTTATACCTAACAATATTTTTTCTAGAAACAATCCATAGGGCCAAGGATGAGAAATATCATTTTAATAGGATCTCTGGTCGCTGACTTTTATTTGTATACACTTCAAAAATATATGTACAGTGGTGATAACATTTATTAAATAAATTCAATAGTTTATTGAAAAGGTAGTTCTGATGTAGAATTGTATCCGTAATTATAATTAAGTTCCCAACTATCAAAACATTATTGGAGAAACGAGCTAGCGGGACAAAATACTTGATCTGATGAAACAAAAAGAAAAAAGTACGCTACAGTAAAACAACACAATTTAGCTACTAAACCAAGTTGAATTCATAACAAGTTTTACAGTCGCCATCATGATTTGGCCAACATTAACCGTTACGGAATATCTGTGTCGCAAATGCCTATGGATTGTTCCGTATTTCGTGATCACAGTCCGGTCGTTTCCTCATTCAAGACGTGTCAATTTGTTTGGAACTGGAATACCACGACGGGTGCGACATGTGGAAGCGGAACGTCTTTTTTTGCACTTCCGGAGCACATGTGTTCACTCCCTGTTTTAGTGGGGTTCGTGCTGCTCAATCTATAGTTTTCTGTGTATTTTTTTGTCTTTCTGTCTTTTCTTTTGGCCGTTGCATTGTCTGTCCGTCTTCAGTTTATGGCTTCATATTGCCTTTTTGGTATATTGTATCAAGGAGAGGTGTATTCGATACAATATATGTAATAAAGTTTGTCAGTGACTTATGGGTACTCCGGTTTCCACCACCAATAAAACTGATCACCACGATATAACTTAAATATTGTTGAAAGTGGCGTTTAATACCATAAACCATAAACCAAACCCAAACCTTGGTTGTTTTTGCTTCCATGATTTTGATGTATACACCAGAATTGTAATTCTATGTATACGAATTATCCATCAGCCACATTTCACTTAAGTCTACAGGTGCAGCAGTCTACTGGTTTGATCAGTATTTATATTTTTAACATATTTTATACAGTATCTGTACAAGATGATTACAGTTTATTCAGCGATCATTTATAATACTAACAATAGTAGGTGTCGCTAAACAAATCATATACTAGTCAGTATTGTACGTAACATGTACTTTTTGTAAGGAGATCCTTTCATTAGTTGGTTGATTCATCTATTCAAAATATCATATATGTATAGTAACCAACTCGAAGACCAAGAAAACAAATTTAGAAAAGCAGTTTTGCTTGTTTCTGAAACAGGAAAAACCGCCTACCATTCCGGAGCATCTGAGTTCACACTGGGTTTTAGTGGGGTTCGTGTTGTGCGATCTTTAGTTTTCTGTGCAATGGTTTGTAGATCGTTGTCATTTTGTCCTATTTCGTTGAGCCATTGTATTGTCTGTCCTTTTTCAATTTACGGTTTCTGATTACTCCTTTGATTTATTCAAACTCTTTATTTTTGTATTTTGTATATGTAGTGTATCAAATGAAAGACTGTTTACATAATTAAACTCAAACCAAATAAAAAAGAAGAAAAACCCAGCATAATGCACTGTACATATTCAAAATAACACTTTTTTTTTTATCTTTGTGTATATAAATTTTGTTGTATTAGTTGTAGTGATGTCTATTTATCTGTCCAATTTCTATTTGATATTTATTATTTAACAGGAAATAAATCACACACAATAAGTAAGCACAGACGCCATTAAACTGACAAATGAAATCATTACATCATATACCGTTTACATAGCAACTTATTATGTTGTATTTCTTCGATTTATTAAATTGCTTTTTTTATATATTATTGGGGTTTTTATCAATTATGAAGCAATTCATGACGGTAAATCACACAAATAAGCTGCTTAGCAACTATTTTCAATTTAGAATTGACCTGAAATGGTTGTCATTTCTGATCAGACGGAATAATTTGTGCGCAGTGTTTTAATGTCTGGCGTTCTAAATAGGTTTATATGTTTGGTGTAGATGTGTATATCCCACAATTTAGAAGTACAAGTAACATATCATTAATGAAAGTCCAGAAGAGTTGAAAGATACAAAAGAGGTAATGATAATCCGTAATTCTAAGAAGAACAGACAGCACAATGGCCCAAAGGAAAAGGACAAAAGAACAAACAACAATCTACAAAATACTACACAAAAAACTAAAGACTGAGAAACACGAACCCCTCTAAAAACCGGGAATTAACTTATGTGCTCTGGAAGGCTAGCAGTTCATGCCCCACTAGTGGCACCCATGTTGGTACAGTGATTGCAAAGTACTCTCAAGAAGAGATAAGTCATACATTATTGTACTTGTGGCTTACCAAATGAAGGTAGTTCTCAACATATAGTATCTTGCCAGTAAAATTTAGATATTCAGCGGAGACAAATTTAATTGGGTAGCATTGCGGAATTACCTGAAGAAATATTTAACATATAAGAAAAACATTTTCTTTAAAAATAAAACTTTGGAACAGGCCATCAATTGTTTCAACCCCTGGGTCCCCGTCTGTAATATTTATATTCTGTTTTGTGTTTACCTTTCCTGGTTTATTTTATATGTTTAGGCTTTCTCCGCCATTTGTTGGTGAACACAAACGCTGGACTCTTTTCCAATCCATCACCACCTTTGTTATATTTGTCTTGCTACTATCTATAATATTTTTAAGCCATTATTATCAATCTTTATTATTTCAAATCCTGATATTTAAATTTCAGATATAATGAACTATAATAGTACATATATATACTATTTGTCTGTACGTAAATGCAATGTACATAATTTGCAATAAAGAAGACATACTATTATCAATGTACTACCGGTACTAGATTTTGACGAAAGCTTACATCTATCAAGATTATCTATACAGTCGAGTCTAAATCGTCTAATGTTGTAACTGGTCATGTTCTGAACACATCCAATTACAAATCACTACTAGAGGGGTTTTGAACGTTTCCAGATTATAAAATTATACGTATACACAGTAAGCTATTTTTATTTACAAGTTTCAAGTATGGAAATATGGCGTCACACATACATATGTAGTGGTTTGGGGTGCCGGCTAAGCGATTGGCGCTCAATGTATCAAATCTGTTATACCTAAAACTTGCTTAATATCAAAGGCAAATATGATTTACTAATTACAAAAGTCGCGATACACAATGTAGCTATAACACGATGAGTATTTAGGACACGACAAACAAATGTTCTGCACCTGGTGTATTGTTCTTTTTCTAAAATCAGCTACACATATGAATATCCATGTCATTCAACTATCTTGGTCACTCACAGACAAACTTTATTATTAAATAAGTAGGTCTGTAACTTTCAAACGTTATTACCTTTTTATCTATGAATTATTTTTAAAACCCCGTTTTTTTTTTTTACAAAATCCAGGCTATATTTGAATGATAATAAAATAGGATATGCAGTCAGATGAATTGTTAGATGTGGACTTGAAAAAAGACGTCATGAATATTGAACCTGTAACAGATTGAATAAATAATATATCAGTGACAAAATGATGCCATTCAAATTATATAAACGATCTCGACTAAAATAAACTATTCAGTTATATTGGCAAGAACTCCCTCTCTCTCTCTACCCATGCCATCATAATTTAAAATGTAATTCCAGTTATGTATAGGTTTAATAATGGATGTAATATTGATATATGGAAGAAAATTGCTGTTATTTATGTTTCAAAATGTAACACTATATCAGTGTAAAGAGAGGAAAACGTCCTTGAGTCTGAAAGTAAGCATGGTTTTATGGTAATAAGGAGTGATAAACATGATAATTAAGGAGGCAGATCTAATCTCGATTCCATATTATAAAAGATTACGTAAAAATAAATATTAGATCCGCCATGGTCACTGTACGGAGGAACATTGACATTTAAATGATAAGGGTAATAACAAAATTACCGAACACCGAGCAATCTTCCAAAGGGAAAGTAAAAACTCATAAATCAACAGACAAAATCAGTCAACAACCGGAAAACAGGGAAAACAGCAATGGCCCTGATTTGGTACAGTCATTTCTAAAGATATGGTGGACGTGGGTTGAATCATATTATACGGCGCCAAACCTCCCGCTTTCATTGCCTTTAATTCATGATTTACTTGTATAAATATTAATGTAGTATGATGTCATTTTATTAACGTTACAACATAGTCGTTATAATACGAGTTCTGTTGCTCGTAATTAATCTTATATGTTGAAAGGTTTAAATAGTATTGGTAAAAACAAAATCAACTAACTTTATCTGACATTTTAAAAGGAATGTTTCAATAGTGATGGGCAACAATTTCACAAATTAAAAAAATGACACGGATATGTTCCGTTTGTCGTATTCACAGTCTAATCATTTCCTCATTGATGACATATCATCGAGTTCCTAACAAGACTAACACGACAGGTACCACATGTTGAGCAGAAACTGTTTTTCCTTCCATAGCACATGGGTTCACCCACGGTGTTTAGTGGGGTTCGCGTTGCTCGATCTTTTGTTTTCTATGTAATGCGTTGTAGATCGTTGTTTGTACTTTTGTCTTTTTTCTTTTGGCCGCTGTATTGTCTGTCCTCCTTCGATTTACGACTTCTGATTACCCCTTTGTTATCTTCTATTTACGACTTCTGATTACCCCTTTGTTATCTTCGATTTACGACTTCTGATTACCCCTTTGTTATCTTCTATTTACGACTTCTGATTACCCCTTTGTTATCTTCTATTTACGACTTCTGATTACCCCTTTGTTATCTTCTATTTACGACTTCTGATTACCCCTTTGTTATCTTCTATTTACGACTTCTGATTACCCCTTTGTTATCTTCTATTTACGACTTCTGATTACCCCTTTGTTATCTTCTAATTGTTCTTTCAACAAAACAAACAATCACCTCTAACATTAACTCATTGAACATAAAGAAGACCACGACACATAGACGTTGATAATACATGTGCAGGCTAGAGAGAGGAACAAGCATGTTGCGAGGCCAATCAAACAATCACCTCAAACATTAACTCATTGAACATAAAGAAGACCACGACACATAGACGTTGATAATACATGTGCAGGCTAGAGAGAGGAACAAGCATGTTGCGAGGCCAATCAAACAATCACCTCAAACATTAACTCATTGAACAGAAAGAAGACCACGACACATAGATGTTGATAATACATGTGCAGGCTAGAGAGAGGAACAAGCATGTTGCGAGGCCAATCAAACAGTCACCTCTAACATTAACTCATTGAACATAAAGAAGACCACGACACATAGACGTTGATAATACATGTGCAGGCTAGAGAGAGGAACAAGCATGTTGCGAGACCAATCAAACAGTCACCTCTAACATTAACTCATTGAACATAAAGAAGACCACGACACATAGACGTTGATAATACATGTGCAGGCTAGAGAGAGGAACAAGCATGTTGCGAGACCAATCAAACAATCACCTCTAACATTAACTCATTGAACATAAAGAAGACCACGACACATAGACGTTGATAATACATGTGCAGGCTAGAGAGAGGAACAAGCATGTTGCGAGGCCAATCAAACAATCACCTCTAACATTAACTCATTGAACATAAAGAAGACCACGACACATAGACGTTGATAATACATGTGCAGGCTAGAGAGAGGAACAAGCATGTTGCGAGGCCAATCCGGTTTATGGGATCACAACATTCTCTCTCTTAACAATTTCATCTCCCACGGCAATAACGACGATAAAAAAACCCTGGACAAATTAGCTTCAACACATAAGGACCACATACTATTACAAAAATGAATGACAACATAAACATGGACAGTACAATAGCACGGTCACTGAATGCAAGTAGTATTTTAGAGATAAATACATGTATGTGCATTCGCAATTCCTGTCACTGACTTTACCATACCCTAAAAGAGATGTTATAAAATCCAGCTTTATATTTGCTATAAGTCGACGCAGTTTTGGAGGCGAAATATTTTTCATTCATGTTTCTCCAACATTACAATAGGGCCGTCGTGTTGATCGAATGGTAGTTGGATTTATAGCTACCTGTGCAATCAGTGCCTATAACAACTAAAGTTGCGAGTGCGAAACCCGTTCATAGCGATGTGTACTCGATACAACATTAAGTGATAAAGTTTACCAGTGACTTGCGACAGATCGGTGGTTTTCTCCGATTTCCTCCACCAACAAAACTGACCGCAACGATATAATTGAAATATTGTTGAAAGTTGCGTTAAGCACCATAAATCATAAAGCAAACCAACCAACATCACATTAATACACAACTTATTGGAACACTGATATCCTATTTCTATGTTATCTTAATCATATTAAACAGAATGTTTAATGAGACATTTAATTCGCATCAATTCATCTGTTACATCATGATCAGCAATAGGTTTTTGGTCATCGCACCTCAAATACAATTGATCATTTATTGAAAAAAGTAACTTTTGGAAATAGTGATATATTGTGCCGTATAACTGTAATCAATGTAATACTTGACGTGAACAGAACTTTAGAAGTGTATGTACAAGGGGTGATGCTTTAGAGGGTGTCGATGTTTGCCTCTATTTCTACAAAGTTCCCATTATATTTTGGAACTGTGATCACTGTGTGGTATTTTTGGAGGATTTTTTTTTTATTCGTAAAAAAGATTTTTTTAAATAATTGTAGAAATTTAACAGCATAAGTGATGGAATATCAGTTATATGTAACATATTCACTCATCTGAGTCAAAAACAAAATCATTATCACAACCACAAAATAAATAAAAGCACATCGTTCTAACCTACAAACAATTATAAAGAAACAAAGATAAACAAACATAGATTGAATGTGGGTGAGCTAGCTTTTGTTTTTACCATATATTGTCACCCATACCATGACCATAGTGATGTTTTCTTTGTTCTATCCCAATACAATAACCAATATACCACCAAAAGAAAATAAATAAAACCAAACTAACACTAAAAAAAAAACAGGCTAATGATACAACTAAAGGCTAAATAAGTCAATGTTTGTACTGACAAAAGAAACATAAAACACCGTAGGAGATATAAAAGGATCATGATAAAAGTCAAAACTGGTATATATGTTCATTCTGTTTTAATCAAAAATACAAAATTAACAGTTTATTCAATATTTAACTGTGAATGCAAATGATACTGAAATACTTCACATACTCGACTAGTTATGCAATATTCGTTAAATATGTAAAAACAATTTCCCTTGATGAGAAAAAACATACAGAAAACTCGTCAGTAACAGGAATACCGATCATAAACTGTCTTATATGATCATTCATGTCAAAATTGTCTGCCATTACGTATTTTTTCTTGGCGTCGATTTATTCAAAATCATAGAAAATCAAAATAGGTTTTATTTATGTATAAAACTAGCAATAAATATTCTTAAACGATGGAAGAAGTTAATAGTTTATTTCAGGCACAAAATAGACAAGACGATATACAATTATTGCCTTCATCGAAAGTTGTCAACTTGAGGGTGTTGTTTTCTACGAGGTATTAAGCCCGAAGGAAAACAACCATTCGAGGGTTGATAACTGTTATGTAGACCTCATATGAGGGCAACGACTGTATTATTATACCGAAATTACTGCTTCATGCTTAAAACGTGAATGTTTTGTTTTGTAGAAGACAACAAACTACTTTCCGCACTTAGAAAATAGCATTGCGGAGCCGGCCCCCCCCCCCCACAAAGAAAAAACTACCCCCCCCCAAAAAAAACCACAACAAAACCCCCAGATTTTCAACATACTTCCGGTTTCCCGTGGTTGTAATCTGGTTTTTTACATCATATTATCTCCCTCTACATTATATATGTTTGGGTTGAGTTGTTTCTTTCGTCAGCAAACTTTTCGTAAAACATCCAAATTATGCTATTGCTTTTAAATAGTAAAACAATATTTAAGGTATAATAATACTATTTATTTATATATACACAATTATATGTGTTTACTTATTCAGGACACTTAAATTCTTTTTTACGAGTCTAATATAAATCAAAATTCAATTAACCATGCCCGTATATTATAATTTAAATCTACAGGACTAACTAATGTACTTCTTTCATGTAGAATAATAAATACGTGTCTTAAGGTAGCACAACAGTCTGATTTTTTTTCACTCCAATCAAGAGTCTTTAAAGGTTCATATCTCAGCAAATACTTAATGGATTTTTAAAATTCAAGATTCATCTTGTAGCTAAAAAGTGACTTGATCTATCTAAATTAATTTATATAATATGCAGTTAATAATAAAAAAGTTATGGCTAATAAAATACAAAAAATGCACTGTATCAGCTTGGATAAAAATAGCACACCCACTTAAATTGTGTTTTCAGCCCTTTAATTAACCATACACAAGCTACAAAACCGTGTCTCAGATTTTTGATATATGCCTCCAATCCTTAAATAAACAATTTCATCTGTTGGATGCCAACATCTTGTTTCCCCTTTGTTCTTTCAAGAACCATAAATTTTTTTAAGAAACAAATTATCCAAAAACTGGGACACGGTTTTGTAGAAGATGTCCTTCTCAACACTTAAATATCAAATTCAAGTCCTTGGGGGCACCCATAAAGGTGCTAATTTTCATTTAAGTTCATTCATAATTTTCATGTAAATTAAACATGCAAAATTGCCACAAAACTATATATCCCACATCTGGCCCCTGTCAATATGCAATAGACCTTCAAATCCCACTGGAAACACCTCAGAAGTGACCATACATCTTTAATTGATCAGAGGAACCACAGTTTGTGTGTTTATACACTTAAAGCTATTATTTTTGCATTATTTGTGCACTGTCCATCCCTAAACAGCACTTCTTTGGCATTTTGGCGGGAGTTTGACGTCACAGGTCTGACCCACATCTGGAAGCTAGCAAGTTAAAATGGACAAGCTCCTCCTCCTTCCAGATCACACAAACACAGGGGTTTCAAGTTACATTTTGTGATCATTAACAAGACCATATTAACATCAAAATAAACGGATCCATCTTTTTTTTACCAAGAGGATGTTATTAATTCATGTTTCTTTATTTTATGCAATAGTATAAATAAAAAGTAAAATTATTCTTTTACATATATAAGGCAGAAGACAACACTCCTTCTGAAAATGGACTCTTCCATAACAGACTTTTTGAGAAATCAAAATTTGTCCTACAATCTTTTGTTTTGAGTAAAAAAATCTTTAAAAAATGCCTAAAGTTCCAAACAGGAGACCATCCCATATATAATTGTAGATATGAAAAATATAAAATGAACTAATAATTATGTCGTGGTCAGAAGTGAACAGCTGGACACATGTAATTAACACAGTGATTGATAGATAAGCCCTCCCACATGTTTATATTATCAAACACTTTACCACATGCTTTTGTTTACATAATTTAATTATCAATTTACTCCTTAATGATGTAGGATTTTTTTTAAGATTCAAGATTTTCAAGATTCTTTATTTCTCATAAAACCATAGATTAAACAGTGGTACAGAGAATTTGCCAATTTAACATAAATAGATAATAAATACACATGACAAGACAAGATGGTCTACAAAATTAAATAATAAGAACACAAATGAAATAACATCATTTGGATCACAGAGATATGTGGCTAACCAGGAGGACTAGCATGATATTGTAGGACACGAATGAATTTGCACAGCTTCGTTAGTTTTGTTTTATTTTTAATTTGGAATAATTGACCAAATTTCAAAGTATTGATTCCGCGTGAAAAATATTGATTCAGGTATAATTTTCTTTCGTTTGCCAAAGTTTTACATTGAAGAATGTAGTGAAATTCGTCACCTATCTCTGCATCCGTGCATATATTACACAGCCTATTCTCATGATCAATACCATTCCATCTTCCTGTTTCGATAGGTAATCGATGATTACCAGTTCTAAATTTACAAAATGTTATTCTGTTTTTATATGTTAAAATATCTAAATATGGTTCAAATTTAAAATTTTCTTTAAATAATTTATAACATAACCCTTTTGAAGAGTTTTCCATATTTGATCGCCATTCTTGTTGAAACTGGTCGAATAATTTTTGCTTTAGTGTATTATTTAACCATGTACAGTTAAAATTTCCCTGGCTTTCCCAGATATTACTGAAACCACAATTATCTAAGATGCTCTTTGCATTATCAAACCAAGAGGACTGGTACTGACCATGATAATTTTTAATATACATATATTTATAAAGAATGAGTGATAGTTTGCTATCTTTACCATTTATTAACTTAGACCAATAATTTACCATACACAGTTTTATATAAACAGACATAGGATATGCCCCAAGCTCTCCATACATCATGAAATTAGGGGTTGTTTTAACAAATGTTTGCAAAATTTTAAATGTACTCTTTCAATTATATCATTATTACCAAAACCCCATATTTCACACCCGTATAATAGAATAGGCTTTACCATTTTATCAAAAAGATCATACTGGCAT
The DNA here is from genome assembly GCA_002080005.1 of Gigantidas platifrons. NCBI lineage: Eukaryota > Metazoa > Mollusca > Bivalvia > Mytilida > Modiolidae > Gigantidas > Gigantidas platifrons. Next base: position 258,391 of record MJUT01023803.1, read on the forward strand.
TTTATTGAAAGATTATGAACTCTGCCCTTTTTTAATACTTCATACATAGCTTTGGTAGCTTTTCCAACAATCTTTTTCTTTGTGTTCAAATAGCTGCCAGTACTAGAAAAATNTATTCCAAGATAAGTATAATCTTTTACAATTTCTAAATTAGAACCTTTATATGAAAAATTAAAATGATGCAATCGTGCTCTAGTGAAAACAACAATTTTTGTTTTAGAAATATTAAACATTTATATATATATGAACTTTCAAAAACTGCAATAAAAAAAAATTCATTAAAAAATCATAATTAGACTGTTGTGCTACCTTAAGTTAAAACATAATCAGATGCCTATCTAATTCCAGGAAGCTTGATAATAATGTTATATTAACACTAGACGAATCAAAGTTATATCGCTTCCTGGAAACTTGAAATACAATAGTGAGATATCATTACACAACTATATTTGAAGTATTTTCAGTTAAATGTCTGGTTTCTAAATTAGTATTTGTGGCGATATTTAAGAAATTATACTTGTATTTCCTTACATCACGTACCACACGCAATGCTTGTAAAAACGTGTCAGTTCGTTAACTAGGAACATTCACTAATACTGTTGTGCTGTCCATGTATATAGTGTCGTTCACTTTCAAATTTGTTTCCAACATCCCCACTCTCTATTTTTTGTCATGTTTAAGAAACTACGTTGGTATTATATTACATTCCACACAGTGTATGTGAAAACGTGTCAGTTTGTTAACTATAGGAACATTCACTAACACTGCTGTTGTGCTGTCCATTTATGTGGTGTTGTTCACGTTGCTTCCACTTTCAAATTTGTATCCAACAACTAAAATAGATATTTCTTTAATAGTCAATTGTTGGTTTATTACAAGTCAAAATGAGCTACAATGACGAGTTTAACGAAACATGGCGTATGTTCTGTGAAATTTTTCTTTCAGCCGATCTTTACCGTATATTAAAATTAGACATATTGAGATCAGTAATCATATTCAAATTTTATCATCAGAACCAACTGAACTACAATAAACCCAACCTGACCGATATGGTCCTTCGGGGGAGGGGTACGCTTTCAAAATTTGTTAGACAGACATGTCCACGTGAAGTCATAGTACAACAAAAAATGGTCTATGCTCCTTATTAAATTCAAACCGTATTTCAGGTGACAGAACTCCATGTAGTTCCTAAGCCTGGTGTAGTTCTGCCAAGGGTTGACTCTAATTAATGAGCAACATTTCCATTAATGTGTACATAATACAGTGGTTATCATACACTCTACTGGCTACCACAAGTATCTATGGTTGTCAATGGCGGAATGTTGATGCTTTTTCAGTCATCGAAAGAATATATTGATTGTGATGTAATTACTCTGTTATGCTTAATTCTTTGCGTGTGTACTTAAATTCGAAAATGCGAGTTTTTAGACATTTTAAAACGAAATATTATTGACAGAACAGCGGGAAAAAATAAAGCGTACACACGCATCAGAAAATTTGTGTTCAAATAATTTGATAACATTATAATCTTTCAGAAAGTACAATCTTAAACCCGAAGAGTGTTAAGGACTGTACTCTGTCTCAGACAATTTTATTTTTACATAAACATTTCATATTGTATGCCTAAAAAACTTTATAAGTTATCAATGTTAATGGATATTATTATAATATTTAACTTTCTTCTGTTAAGTAGTATTGGGATGTTGTCTTTAACCCTTTTACTATTCCTATCCCGTGTTTCAACAGCAATTATTGTTGTTCTGTTTAACACTTTTCACTACAAAGAATTCCGTGTGCTTTGGGTGTAAAGTATAAACCCCAATGTTTATACTACATGTAGATATTTAGAAAGAAAATGTGCAGCACATTTGATGTGTGAAGATGTCACCTTTTTTTGTATAATGAAGAATGACACATTTGATTATGTGATAATATGTTACGACCTATATCACAATGACTTTAATATGTTTTTTGTTCTTTGATGAAAATGTTCGTGTATGATTTATGCTAATTTTAATATACTAGCAGTTGTTAATTTGTGATTATTATATAATTAGACGCAAACATTGGTACCCCGCTGATGTTTGCCCCCGTTGTAAAGGGGTAGTTTCTGAATGAAATATATATATTGTATAAAGCACATACTTGGACAATGTTCCTATTTGTTATATATGTATATTACAAATTCCCCAATTTACAGAAAGGGTCATCGTGGTCATATAGTGGTTAGATTTACAGCTACCTATGTAATATGACTGAAATGATGTTGATGGTGGCTTTAAACAGATTTATCAAACTAAGGAACTGTTGTTCATTTAACATCCAGCACGGATATTGAGGGTCTGGCTTGTGGCTGGATTCCTAAATCGTCATTTATATATTTAAAGAGTTATACTAATTTATTAACTTTTTAATGTTATAACCTCTCATGCACGTGCAGTATTAAACAACATTTTGCTCATATTCTATGGAATCATTTCATGAAAAAGGCCACAATTGGGAAATGCATACAAAATGTAATATTTGTTCTTCTTCAAAGCATGTTGAATACCATAAGCCGTTTGTGATAATTTAATAAAAGAAAAACGCTCAACTGCATAAACATTTCAAAAAGAGGTCTAATTATTTTACGACCGCTTGGTGAATAAACTATACACACTCAATATTACGTGTGTTCCAATACATTACTCGTGACTATAACTTGGCTTCGCTTTTATTACATCTGTTATTGGTGTCGTGCCTCCTCTGTATTGGCACTGCATCAATCTCGTGCCAAACGAACATAAAATAAGCCGACCACTATTGATATATGTTTTACATTTCATGTGAGGCTCATTAATTTCCTGAATGTCAGATTGTTTGTCAGCTTACATTTATTATTATTTAAGTATTGTTTCCTGGCGTTCTGTACAATCCTTCTATTTGCTAAATTTTATGGAAAATACCGGAAACAAGTGGTCATTGTAGGAGTTAGAGTATCTTAAAATACTAACATCATCTCTATCTGTAATTAGCCTGATTACGATTTATCATTGTAACCTCTTGAATAGCAATATTTAGAAAAGTAAACAGTTCTATAAATCTTACAACAAAATTAAGGAGAAATCAGAGAATGGTATTTGTTTATGAAGTGCTTACATCATCAATTATTTTATAAAGTACAAGTGATTACTCAGCACAATTCCCTTTTTAAATGGTACAATGTATTAAGGGGGTACCATACACTACAGGGAGATAACTCTTTAAAATCAGTTGAACGTTTTGATCATATAATGTTTGTATGCAGATCTCAAGCATCTCGGTGATCAAAACAACAGAGAGAAAAGCTGCTATGTGGCTAGTGATATTTATTACAGTGGATATATTCAAACACACTGCCAAAAAATTAAGAAAATTAAACGAACAGATCAAAATTTACCTGAAGTGTATGGTACCACCTTAAATGCGTATATAATCTTCAAAAATGGACTGGAATGTTTGTTGGTGCCTACCTGATAAAAGTTATTCCAAAAAGGTGTCGATCGTTGACAAATTTGGTATCCACGTTTATACTGTAAATAAAAGTTAGAGAATACCGAAAGGGCCATAAAAAAAAGGGACAATCCAGAGAAACTGGCAATATAGAGTACACAAGACGCAGAAAAACAAGACAAAAACCACAACACACTTTGTGTTGGACATCACTTTATGTAAACAAACGCATATTACGTAAATAAGATTGCTTACAACTTGCTAACTTCACAATAGAAGTTATCGCTATTTGTATAATTATCCTTAACCTCATATTATCTGGGGAATTTTCAATGAGGACAAAATAAAAAACAATATATATATACGTGTCCTCGAAATCTACTGTTGATGTTTAAATATATATATTTTAGTCCCTTCCTAACGAGTTTTGTCTCTGAACTGTAGATATTTTTTGTCCTGGAAATTGTGTGTAAGAAAGGTCTAAAAATGTTACGGAAATAACCAGAAGACGTAATTCGAGGGATAGACAATACAGTGGCGAAAGAAAAAAAATAAAATTTGGTCGACAAGTATTTTACATAGAAAACTTAAGATTGAGCAACACCGACCTCACTAAAAACGAGGGGTGAACTTCACTGTTTCTGGAAGTAAATCATTTCCTATTCCACTAGTGGCATTCGTCATGCTACTCTTGTTAAAAATCCGATGATCAGTCATAAAAATGGGAAGAAGGACGATATTGTGACTTTGACATTCGGAACACTTTCGTGGTCAACTGCGACACACATATTCCGTGCCAAGTGATGGTGGAGAACTTACAACGTGCGAAGTAGTCAACAAGCCAGCTTTCTTTTCAAGGTAAACTTCTATCGATGTCAGATTATATTTGAATTACTTAAAATGGACTGCCAATGCCATCTAACATTGTATGAATAAAAATAAAAATCGTTAGGTATTGCATATAACGGCTTCCGGTCTCCCGTAAAGATAATAAAACATTCAAGATATGTTAGAGAAATATTTATTCATCTACCTGCATGAAGTAAAGCTACAAGACATACATTAATTGAATATCAAATTTCCAGACCAGCATGTCTCACATGAGGACAAGAACATTATTTGTACTAAAACATCATTGTGGACATAACAATGCATAATTTAAGACATGTACATTGTATATAACACTTGAAGTTACACATGAATATAAAAGGTGAAAAAACTAAAATAATAGACAATACACAAAGCATCCACTGATAAAATCATTGACTTGATAAGCTTAAAGGACAAATGACACGATTTTTAAATTTTTCACAAAACTTAGTGAAATACTTCCAAAATGCTGTAAAAATAATTTCTTTTTCACTTTCATGTGATTAACGATACGTACAAAGGGATAAACACCCCTTTTATCGCCCTTTCTGCTGACCTAGAAATTATGCAGATTTTGAGTGCGATAACGAGGTTGAACCACTCGTGACGTCACATGCGCCAGTCATCCATTTCTAAATCAGCTGATTGATATCGATACGAAATTTCCATAACAAAGCCGTGATTAGCAAACCAAAACAAACATCCACGTGGGTGAAATAACAAGAAGTTTCAAATGGTGTCCTGAATGGAATTAATTGAGAAGTATTTGTAAGTTCAATTGTCATTTATTTATTTATTTGTTTTTTCTCTGTAAAAGACAAAAATTCAAAAGTGTAACCAAATATTTATGATTGTGCCCCTAATTAGAAAATTAAAGCAGTGATCAATAAACATGTCACTTGTTTGATTACTGCCCAAGGCTAAAATATGAGATACGGGGTACGATATCATCGTCAGAACAACCTGTTGACTTATATTATTTCAGTTTTTCGTTCAATCGCGTGTTTTCTTTTCGATTATTGTCAACAAATAAACAAAACCTCACCAGTGGGTGTTTATCAATCTGTCCTGAGCTTGGGAACTTTCATCGATATCGGAGTCTTCTGATGTTGAATGTTCTCTTTCCTGTTGACTTTCATCATTATTCAGGGATTTAGCCAGGATTTTGAGACCATTGGTCACTTTTGCGGAACATTTGTTTTTCTAATTAAGAATAAACAAGAATGTAATGAGCTTAGTTTTAAAATCAGTTACTTTGCCTTATTTATTGGTTAGTA
>MJUT01023803.1:264566-341340 GCA_002080005.1 Gigantidas platifrons
TGTGTTAATTGTTTTATTTACAACAATTTTTAGTTAGTGGACATAATTATTCGTCACCTGTGATTTTTTCCTATATATATACTGAAGGGAAAAAGAAGCGCAGAGTCAACATTTAGGTGATTTAATATTATTTATTTGAATGTTTTTTTCAATATTAATTTTTAATCAACAAGTTTTTAAAATGTCATTAGATTTTGATCAATAGTTCATGAGTATTTGAAACCAATTAAGTACCCCCAAATATGTTAAAGTGAAATCGATTAATTCGTCAATATCTCGTATGCCCCCTTCGCGCATTTGTTACAGCCCTGATTCTCCTGTGCATGGAGTTCATCAGAGCATTTATCCTTCTCATGGGGATATTATTCCACTCTTTCAACAAGACAGCCCTTAATTGGTCGCGAGTAGCGGGGGCATTCCGACGCCCCCTTACTCTCCTGTCCAGTTCGTTCCACCGATGTTCGATTGGTGACAAATCTGGACTGTACGGATGCCAATCGAGTGTGTTAATCTTATGATTGGCGAGAAAATCTTGACAAACTCTGGCTACATGGGGCCGGGCGTTATCCTGCTGGAAAATTAGGTGATGCTGTTGCACAAATGGAACTGCAACCGGCCGGAGGATTGCATCCCTATATCTTACGTCTGTTAAATTACCGGCTATCACAATCAACGTCGACTTTAAAAAGTGAACCGCGACTCATCTGTGAAAAAGACCCGTCTCCATTGCCTCATTGGAAATTGTCTGGGACCATGTGCCGCCAACCAAGCCATACGACGCGCGCGACGTGCACGAGTGAGAGGAAAACCAATGTAAGGTCGACGAGCTCGCAGACCAAGCTCGCGCAATCGGTTTCTCACAGTTTTTGGGTGAATGTGGCGATTATGATTGCCTACCGTAGTTAAAGCGGTTTCAGTGGCAGTAACGTGGCGATTACGCAGGTGGGCAAGACGAATAGCCCTGTTTTGACGTGGCGTCGTTACGCGCGGACGTCCCGTCGCGGACGGTCGGCAACCCTTCCAGTATCTCTCAGACGACGGACAAGACGCTCTATGGTGGAAACATTCACACCAAGGTTGTGCCTTTGACCTTGCATTGGCAATGCAATAGCCTGACCCCTCTGAACTTCCGTCAGCCGTGGCATGATTACAAGAGATTCAAATTAACTTTAAATAGTGGAAAGCGATGTGTATAAAGTGGTATGACACGATGTGTTGACGAACTTGTTATCATGATTCTGCACGTGTTATTTGCTTTTTATCACTTTCTCTGTGTCACATGATACCTTTCACGGTTGAATAACTTTAGACACCGATTTTAGTGCACACTGACCAAACCACACGTGTGCCCAGTTTTCGTAATTTTACGTCACGCAGTTAAAAAATAGGAGCATATTATGTTACCCTGCGTTTCTTTTTCCCTTCAGTAATATGAAACCACAATTTAAACAAAAAATTTCTTATCCAATTTCAATAAAATTTTCACCAATATTATTTAGTTTTATTGTTTATTTGGACATAATCTGCAGTTTTAAAGAATCAGCAAGGTAAATTTTAATGTAATAGTTAATACTTAGGTATATGGAATTGTGACACAAAAAATTAAAGTTTGTGATTAAACCATTGATCATTTTAAAACTGCACCTAAAATATGTCCAAATAAACAGTAAAACTGTACATGTAAAATATTATGTGTTTAATGGTGAAAATTTCGTTTGAAATTGTATAAGAAATGAGTTAAAAATATTTTTGTTTGAAAACGTGGTTTTAAGTGACGAATAATGATGTTCACTAACTGCATTTCATAGTCAACATCATCATTTTGGTTTTATATCTGGTATCATGTTATCATCCAAGTACATTATCTTTTGGATTTGTAAAATTGCAAATTGTAATGTTATTAAAATACTTAAATACAATACATTATGGAAGTCTTCATTGGAAATCGTTGTAACTCTAACAGCCAAGGGCAGTAAGAACTATTGATATACATGTACATATGGAACTTTCTTTAATAGTAAACTTTTGAATTTCATACAAAAATTTTAATATTATCCAGTGACAGGATTGAATCGAAGTTACAGCTATTTTATGGTCACCTTGTACCTGATATCAGTTGATCAATATGTGGCATTGGACACGGTGCTGTCTGTTCTATAAATAGAACGTAATTGTTACCTGGATGCTGATCGATAAAAAAAACTTGTGCGTCCTCGTGCAGTGCATGGCCACAGAAATGAGAATAAATACATCAACAGTTTGTTTGGTTAAAAGTAGCTTCGGTGAATTGCGAACTCCTGTTGATCGCGCCATTTTTATTTTTTATGTTTCTGACTTTTCGAGAAAACCACTTTCAAAATACTAAGTAATGGATAATATTTCAGTAAACATGATGTCGACATTTTCATAAATGAAACGTGGCAAAAAAAAGTTCGTTGTGGCGGACATTGTGACGATTATTGTACAATGAATGACGATTACAATCAATCAATATATATTTTGACCGCGACTTTCTCAAAATGACGATTACAAAAATATGTCCATTTAAAATACATACTGTGGCATTTTGAGTACATGCCATATTGATAATTATAAAAAACAATCATTATCGTTGATTGAATTCTTTGTCGGGATCATTATCATTACCAGGTAAATCAAACCAGGTGTCCGTGAGATCAAAAATTATGCAATCAAAACACAAATTCTGTAATCCGTTGATTGGCTTGTAAAATGTAATACAATTATCATTGTAGTGACTAGGCCAAATTAGCTTTAATCAGCAAATAAAAAAGAAGAATGGATTGTTACAAACATTTTTCTACGATTTTTTTTTTATTTTGAAAATTCAAGTGACGAATTGGGTACGGGAATACTCGTAACTTTCGGAAATCAATCGTCAATGACGAAAGTGACGAGCGCTAGCTAAATCACTGAATATAATGGCTCGAACTGATACGGCTGGATGTCTAAATCACCAACATGATCGGAGATATCACTGTCATCACTGTCCATGATATTTATCGGCTGTTTACTGTCTCACCTTCGATCGCTCAACTGATCGTTTATCATGGAAGCCATCTTTTGGCGCATGTGACGTCACGTAATCACGTGACCACTCAGCTCATTAAAATGTAGAGGTCACAGATCGCGGAGATATCAAAAGGTAATAATCAATAAAATGGGCGTCCTAGGGCGTTATTTTCAATTAAGACAATGTTTATAGTTTATTTAATGACCAAATCAAACAAAATCGAGAATTTTATTTTTTGTGTCATTAGTCCTTTAAACATATCGTATGTGCCACTACTATTACGAATGTGACAGGACACATGTTTTAGCACGTTATATGAAATATTCGCCCTCATACAATTTATTTAGTATGAAGTGATTCCTCATCAAATTTTCCTCATACTTTTAACAAAGATGGATGCTCAGATGAAGAATATATTTTATTACCCTTCGGAACAAGATTGCATGGGATTTTTAACACACTCATATTTTAATATAAACAAGCAAAACAATATTCTTCATACTTTAACTTCATTTCTATAACTTTTCATTAGTCCCTGACGATCCACGTGGTGGGCGAACAAAATAAGACCTAGAATGGGTTTGTGGTCGTTTTGTGTGAAACGATTAAAATAGTCCACTCCCATTAAGGAGGAAACGTAAATTATTGTCACATGTTTGAAGAACGCCTCGCTCTTTCTACGTAAAATACAACTTTTGAGTGGCCATAGATTTTGTCGCAGCTATTACTCCAACCAATAAATGTATTACATCCTAATTTTGATTTAAAATCCTCCTATAACAACAAATAGAAAAAAATAGGGCTTTACTCATGCGTGAATCAATATCCGTTCGTTATCATTCTGCCCTGTTTATTACAAACATTTATAGGCGTGCTATAGAGCGAAATGGTCTTCGATTAAACAAAATAATCCAACTAAAACTCCTTGAAATTCTTCTGTAAGATAAAAGACATAATTACATAACCTTGCTATTGATCATGTGAATACATGTTATTATTGTGTAACGCTAATTATAACAGTGTCAACAGAATAAAACCAGACAAATGAAGACATTTCGGTGTTCTCTAATTGACGGAAACTGTAAGATTTCTTCAACCACTTTTATGTCACTGGAAAACTAACACGATATCTTCACTTCAGCTCATAAATTTCGTTTGTATGTACATACATTGTATAGTACAATGTCAACAAAAACATAATGATAATGGTCTACTCGATACGTATAGATTAATACATGGCCTTTTTCATATTGCCCTTGTTATCAGCCCGATACCTTGATATCGACCGAGGGCTTTATCCCGAGGGACGATATCAGTCGAGGGCTAATAACAAGGGCAATATGAAAAGGCCATGTATTAATCTATTTATCACATATTTTGCCAGGGCAGATAACATGCTATTGCCCTTCAAAAGAGGGCAGATAACATGTTATTGCCTTGGGGGAAAATAACACGCCACAAATTATGCTTTTATTACACATGCAAATTCGGCGTTATTTCAATAAAATGTGTGATAAAACATAATAATATGAGACAGATGCTACCTATAGTGCCAGCAAAGCAAATTTCACATGATTTCATATTTAAATATGATAACTTGTGACGAAGTCCAATAATTTTTTTCTTAAACAATATTAACTCAAATATACGAAACAGGGACGGCCATGAATGCTCGCGAATCTGAAAATTATCTGCCAATTCACGCTCATTCATTGCATCAAAATAGTGCCGACATTTGTTGGGCCGAGATATATCGGGGCGACTTTTTTTTAGGGCCGAATCTAGTCCACGAGTACCAGATTACTGTTCATCTTTACGGAGTCGAATTCCACAAGATAACTAGAAGACGTGATCTAACCGCCATCATATTGTACGCGTGTCTCCAATGATACAGGAAGTAGTTCTTGTGAACGAAAGATTTTTAGACCATCAGTATATATATCTTTTTCTCGATATTTCTAACATAAGAACAAGCTGGCATATTAAAAAGTCAGGTGACTTGCGGCAGGTCGGTGGTTTTCTCCAACAATAAAACTGACCGCTACTATATACAATGTAACTGAAATATTGTTGAAAGTAGCGTTAAAAATCCTAACCCTAACCCATATATTAATTCCTCCCACTACTCGAACTTAAATACCAGATGCATCTTAAATTTAAAGTCATGTAACGACAAATATAATAACAAAATCGGGCTTTATTCATGCATGAATCCACATCCTTTCGTAATCATTCTGCTCTGTTTATTACAAACATTTATAGTAGTCGTGTGATAGAGCGAACAAAATAATCCAACTAGAACTCCTTGAAATTCTTCTTTAAGATAAAAGACATAATTACATAGCCTTGCTATTGATCATGTGAATACATGTTATTATTGTGTAACGCTAATAACAGTGTCAACAGAATAACACCAGGCAAATGAAGACATTTCGGTGTTTTCTAATTGGCATTTATTGAAATTGTAAGATTTCTTCAACCACTTTTATCCCACTGGAAAGCTAACACAATATCTCGCTTTCCAATATTTCGATTTGAGCGTAGCTGATGAAGGTTATTCCAGAAACGCGTCGTGCGCACTAAATTTGATATCTACGTTTTGTTCTCCCTTCAGCTCATATTTGTCGTTTGTATTTACATATATAACAGTGTCCACAAACATAATACGAAAGATGTACTAGATACAACATAATGTAATAATGTGACTTGTGGGATGTCGGTGGTTCTCGCCGGTTTCATCCACCAATGAATCGACCGCCACGATTTAGCTGAAATTTTGTTGAAAAGGGAGGTTAAAAACCACACACCAACCACCCAACCAACATATTAATATGGCTATCCATTAAAGAAGCCGTGCTCACTAAGTTAGATATCAGCGTTTTATTACTATTGTTAATAATAAGGAAGGAACCTGGTTTACCCTGAAATGAATTCAATGAATCCCAATCAAGCCATACGAAAACGAACTGTTGTAATAATGACATTTCTGCACCGTTAAAATAAAGACAATAGTAAATAATATTGAATAATTCGTCTGTTTAACATTACACAATCTAATTTCCTAAATGGTGTAAAAGATGAACAAAATAATAATAAAAAGGCAAGAACAAAACACACACCAAAAACAAAAAAAATAAAAATAACAAACAAAAATTGGAGTTATTTCCCTTTTACTTGACAATTTTTCTATACGACAAACATGTCAGAGATATCATGTATCTTGATAATTTTCTTACATCTGTTTATTTCTTCATCTGGATACTTTATAAGGGACCCAAAAGTCTTCCTCCTACCGTGATATTCACTTTGAAATCGACTGCGGAGGAATATTAAAATCAAAACTCCTTTCAAATAGGCAACTTTCCTTTCATCAGTGGCAATATTCTAGCAGTTGACATTTCCTGTTACGTTATTCCACGGTGTGTGCCCAGTACATTGATATTGGATAGGTATCAGCTGCTTCATGACGCAAAGGCTACCCAGAGAAAGCTACGTTACTCCTTGGTTGTAGTCATGTTACAAAAATTATACGAGCGTCATCACGAACTGGTTAATCGTTGCGAGACCTCCATCTCTCAAATAGCAATAGATTAACATTAATGTTTAATAAAACCAAGGCATTTACATTCTAAAGACTTAATCGTGTTTAATGAAGGAAATTATCGTCGACATTTGGAAAGCAATGAAAGTATTTTAGGACATATTGTTATAATAAGCAGTGCTTCTATATAATATGTTTCTTCCGAGACAAGGTAACACTTCGACTATTAAAGCTATATCTTCTATATAACATGTTTCTTCTGAACACAATGTAACACTTCGACTATTAAAGCTATATCTTTTATATAATATGTTTCTTCTGAACACAATGTAACACTTCGACTATTAAAGCTATATCTTTTATATAGCAGATACGGTTAAGCGATTAACACTGCAGTGTACCAATGGTGTGAGTTCGATTTCCGTCGAGGGAGAACAAAACAATTGTCAGCTATATACATCTACATGTGACTTCCTTGATTTGTGGGGCAATCGTGGTCGTGATCGTTTAGCCTTTGGATTTACAAGTACTTGTGCAATCAATTTCTACCTCCACTGAAGTTGTGAGTTCGAATCACGGTCAAGCGAAGTGTACTCGATACAACATTATGTAATAAAGTTTGTCAGTGACTTACGACAGGTTAGTGATTTTCTCCTACCACTCCGGTGTCCTCCTCCAATAATACTGACCGCAACGATATAGCAAAAATATTGTTGAAAGTGGCGTTAAACATCATAATCCGTAGTCCATTTACATAAGAAAACAGGGTATTGGTAGAATGTTCTGAATATTGCACTTGGGTAATTATTACTGACCTACACGATATATTTGTAAATAAACGTTAGAGAAAACCGAAGGGGTAATCACGAATGGACAATCCAAAAACACTGGCCACACAAGACACAGAACGAAGACAAACACAACACAGACAACTTAAGATGAGCAACACGGACCCCACAAAAAAACAGGGGTGAACCAGGGGCGGATCCAGGCGGGGGGGGCGCACCCGGCGCCCCTCCCCCCTAAAATTTGAAAAAATATGATTTTTTTTGCGTAAAATCGTGATTTTTCACACGAAATACCCCAAAAATTTTCACGCCTCGCTTCGCTCAGCGCTATTATTTTATGTGCCCCTAGCTTTAAATCCTGGATCCGCCCATGTGAACACAGGTGCTCCCGGAGGATAAGCAGTTACTGCCACTTATAACACACCTGTCATATGCTGAACTAGTATAGTTATTTTTTCATGCTGCGAACAATGGTAATAAAATATGACGCTCCTCCTCTAGTTAATTATTAATTGAAAAGATTGTTATCCGCTTTACACTACCACGTGTATGATGTTACATACATTGTAAGTTGATATATTCATTATTAGTAAATCAAATTACTTTATTGAACATTACTGTTTTAATCATACTTGACCCACATAATATTAGGTGTATGTCAATGTACGCATAACAAAAAAGATATGTATCAGACATGAATTGCACTACTAGGAGTCATTATTCTTTACTACGACAACATGTGGGGGCTTTATGGTACTAACACGTGGAAAACGATTGTATGACCGCATCACTAAACTCCATATAAGACGGGACATATTGTTTTATAAACCGTGTTTTAACCGGTGAATTTTACATTATTGTAATTACAGAAGCAAGATCGAATGTCAGATAGTAATACGATAGACGTTTGTTGAAAAGAGCTACATATATAATAAACGTGCAAGAATATCAAAGGGGCAATCCAAAAAGGAAAATCAAGAGAAAATGGCAAAATAGGGTACGCAATACGAAGAAAAACACAACAAAAACAACGTAAATAAGACGTACACCCTCCTACAAACAACTGGTGGTAAAGATGAACAGTACATCGTTCGTATGCGGATATAAGCTACAAAACATTGACTGATTCACTAAATTTGATTGAATGGGTGAATAAATTACGCTTCGTCTGTTTTGTATTAGATCAACATGTCGAGTTGGAATTTGTTTATTGCTCAAAACAATAGTCATTTTACCCGACTGGAGACAGAACCCACAATATACTACACTTGCGGCGACCATGCTAAATATAGTTTGACAAAACCGACGGGGCTGTAATCAAGAACGAATAATCAAGATATTGTCAAAATTGGACATAAGGCAGAGGACACAATCAAACTAACAAAAATACATCAAATATTTAGTTCAATTTTAAAAGAAAAACGACAAACAACGATCTACAAAACATTACCCAGAAAATTAAAGATCGAGCAACACGAACCCCACTAAAAATCGAGGGAAGTCTCAGGTGCTCCGGAAGGGTTACCAGTTTCTGCTCCACATGTGACACCCGTCGTGTTACTGTTAATCGACAAGAACGGATCCTGATTGCCTCTTTAGTATCTTCATCTGACATGGAAATCGTGGACACTAGTATACGTAAATGAATACAAATAACATACATAAAACATGACCCCCTTACAAAAACAAGATGAACTGTGAGCTAATGCTCACTTATGATACCCCCGCATATAATTTATGTTCAATGTGTATAAAAACCAACTAAGTCGGCAAACAGGCAGTATGAATCTGACGGGTCCAAAAACGCTACCCACGATATGGCATACCTATATGAAGCTTGTGACCAAATATCAGATTTCTGCCATCAATAGTTGCAGAGAAAAATGCGACGAAAAATATCTTGGGACGGACGGAAGAACAGACAGAGGTAAAAGAGTATACCCCCTCCGGTAGAGCGGGGGTATAAAAATGGGATTAAAGACGAAATATAATTTTACGCGTTAATCGAAGCGGACATCACAACAAGGAACAAAAATCTGAAAACAAGTAATTTTAACAACACGAATCTCACTATCGTAGTTAAAAAAAAACATTGATGCATGTTATTGTACCACCAAAATACAAACTTCATCAATCAACAGTTGGCCGCAATAGTAAATAAGCTTCTAGATGTTTATGATTTGAATTAACATTATGTGCGTCAAATGATTACAGGAATATTTTCTGGCATTGGGTGTGTCTTAGTGACATTTTAATTCAGTTATTGTTATGCATATAATTTGTGATACATGTGTAACAGTGTGTTCTTTCCAGAAGACAAGCTCCACTAGTGTATAATTTCCAGAGGAATTATGGTACTAGGTTATTTTTTCCATGCTAACCCTAACCCTAACCCTAATCCTAAACCTAACCCTAACCGGAAATTCTACACATGTACCTTGCAAATAAGGCATTTCATCTTGATTGATTTTGAACAATGGATTATCGTTCACCGTTGATTAAATGTGAGAGTTTATGGAATTGTGGTTAAGGTTTGAACGAACATGCATGTAGAAAGACATACATGTACAGGGGTGGTGGGGGCGCACTTAAAAAACATGTTTGGGTATTTCGTGTGAAAAATCACGATTGTACCCAAAAAAATCCTATTTTTTCCAATTTCGGGGGGTGTCCCCCCCCCCCCCGCTGGATCCGCCCCTGATGTATGTCCTTTTCTTTGTTGAAACATTTCTCTGTCGTCCCATTACTGTTCGGACAGTAGTTTATTTTAACAATGTTTTAGAATCTACAGTATTCTCTTTTGCTCTTTTCTATTTGAACTTTTAACCTTTAACTATTTTAACATTGAAACGTGAAATCCATATTTTGGTATTCGTGGGTATCGAACACCTGCTGGATTTTCCTCTACTTTTAGTTTCAAAAATTCACACCAGTCCATGATGATCACACTTGAATACTACATTATTTAATATATTACTCTTAAAATATATCAACAACTTGTTTACTTGAGAAATTGATAATTTATAAATTACAAATCGTGATACAAAATATTTCAATTAATGGCATAATTTATATTTAGAACTGACAAGCAATTGTACTTTTAGAAGATATTTTCGTTATATAAACAACATCTACAATGTATCGAACAAACCCGACCATATTTGAACATTGGAGACACTTAAAATATATAAATACAAATGAAAACGGAAAATATGTATTCCAATACAAATTCATCGATTTACTATCGCTAAATGCCATCAAATTTGTCAAATCATAAAAAAAATTCAAATGTGAAATAAAGCACATCTGTAAAAGGAATACATTAAGTAAGATACTACACTTCAACTAGTATATTTCTTACGAAGAACAAACTAGTCTCTTATGGTTATCCTTTTTACTTTTGATAAGCAAGGAACATTTGGAGTGTATTCTCTGTATCGTACAGCTCTGTTACCATACATATATGTTATGATTATTACAGCAAATCGAATAACAAATGTTATCGGTGTTTTATTGATTTTTATTGATTTATTGGTGTTTAACGCCGACTTTAGCACTATTTTAGCTCTATCGTGACGAGAACACTTTTTTTTTTATATTAGACCCATACAATACCCTACGAAATAAAATATATACAAATAAAAGAAACATTAAAATCAGTGTTTTATAACATGTCCGTCTAAAAAAATATTGTTTAAATAATTAGTGACAAATTCTACATGTATAAATGAGTTCTGTATTTTACAACTTCATATATAAAGAATCGTGGCATCTTGATTTCATTTAATAGTACAGGTCACATGTATGACACACAAGCCCGAATACCAAGTGAATCGGTTGTGATTCTAACAAAGCCACTTACATATATTGTATGAAGAGTTTGAAAACACCAAATACGTAATCATAATCCGCAAGTAGGACAGACCATGCAATGGTCAAAAGAAAAATGACAACAGCAGAAACAATGATCTACAAAATACTACACTAACGATCGAGCAACATGAGCCGTAAAAACCGGGGATGGACTTAGTTCCTTCGGAAACCACAAGTGGTAGTGTTGCCCATGAAATGTTATCAGTAGAATACCATATCCAAAATCAGCTGGAAGCATATGTTATTATCTACCCTTTAATATTTTACACGTGTTTGCAACATGCACAATGTGTATCACATAAAATGTCAAACAGGAAAGGCGTTTAGATTTGTCGAACAGGAAAGGCGTCTAGATTTGTTAAACATGAAAAGTGTCTAGATTTGTCGAACGGGAACTGCGTCTAGATTTGCTAAATATGAAAGGCATCTAGATTTGTCGAACCAGAAAGGCGTCTAGATTTGTCGAACGGGATAGGCGTCTAGATTTGTCAAACAAGAAAGATGTCTATGTTGTTTACAAAGGTATTGTGATAACATACATTGTGTATCTTGAGAAGATTTATACCGTATACCATTGAACTCCAATAATAAGTGATTAACGATGTTTTTTTAAAACGAGAGGACTTTTGTCAGTCATCTCTCATCGAAGGGCGAAGCGCTGAGATGATAGATGACTGAGAAACGTCCTCGAGTTTTAAACAACATCGTTAATTATTTTATCGCTATTTTGTATACATAATTAAATAATTTTTGTTGAGATACTGACATTTTTTTTAAACACAATTACTATTTTATATCGATAATCACTTATTATCAAGGATTTGGTAATGCGACGTCATTAAGCAGAAGTTATAACGTCATTTTAGAAAACAGTAATAATATTACGTAGATGCGTCCTTGACAACGCTTAGTTACTGGCGATAATTTTCCATCTCACTCTACTAGCGTGAGATGGGAAATTCTCAGATAGCAAGACCAAAGGAAAACCCCGCAAAATAGCGATAATGCAGCAATCCTTATAATATCAAGTGAATAAAACACAAACCAAGACAAAGAAAGTTGGTTGTATAAAAGACACATATGTTTGTACTGATCACAGACGTCGTTAATAGATTAAAAAGATTTACTGATTGTTGCTTAACCCCGAAATGAGAAATTTTGTCAGCTATGTCATTCAATGAAATGTCCGATCTGTTCTAGACAAATACGCTTGATTGAGTCTTTATTGTGCTAGCTCATTGAAACAACAGTCCACAGGAGGACATATCGCTCCACTCAGACACACTATCTTGGTTCTTAGCCCACAAGTCTTTGTTCTTTATCCTTAATGATGTGTGCTTAGCGGAGAATAAAGCAACACATATAAATTTTATAACTTTTTGCTTAACCGAACGTGGCTCGAACACACTACAATACTCGAGATGAACCATAACAATTACACCACATGTGCAGTTTATGTTAAAAAGAAGAAAAAAACACTATTATATTTATGCATTTCTAAAGTCACAAATGAATAACTATTTCTGTGTTATTCAATTATAGAGTACAAAAAAGGAACAATTCATCTTTTTTGCCGTGGATCGTATACTGTAATGAGTTCTGGGTTTTTAGAAATAAATAGCGAATTGCATTGATATATAAGTAGTAATTGTCTGCCCTGACTAGACATTTATCATATAAATACACACAAATGTGTTTTATAGTTATTCCTTGCAAACTGAAGCGACCAGTCTGCTGTTTTTCTATCTCTGCCTAAGACGAATTAGGCCAAGCACATATATTTCTTTTTTTTATTGTGACAGAAGTCTGGAGTTTTTAAGCACGCAATTTGCAACGAAGCACTTTAAGGGGGATATAGAACCTTTATAAAGAGTTGCGGGAATACGTTCAATATTGATATAATTGCAAACACATGATATTATCAGAGACGGGTCGTCTAGGAAGCTGAACGTAAGGGTTAGCGATTGGTGCTGTGCACACAGTGTATCAGTATTTTGAATTTACTACTCGTCGAGGGAGAATGAAAAAGATTGTTAGCTCAAAAATCGAATACATTGATGGAATTTACCATTGGTGGTTTAAATTTTCAGACATATACCCCCGGTATATTAAGTTGATATACACGTTTTTATTAGTAATATGTGGGAAAATGCATTTGGTTTCTTATGACAAATTATCGGTGGTTTTCTCCGGGTATTCCGGTTTCCTCAACCAATAAAACTGACCGCCACGATATTACTGAAACATTGTTGAAAGTGGTGTTAAACACCATAACTATGCTTGCTTGAAGATATAGCATTATTAAAAAAAAACAGTCAAACAGAGAAACATAGAATTTGTATAGGTTCGTCTTAATAAAAAATCATCTGTGCAATAATGTGACATTTGTTCAGGATAAGAAAAATGTATAATGCAAAATTAATGAAAGAGTGCCTACTAACCTAACTTATTGAGTATTGTTTATAGTTATTGATTATACATACTGTAGTGTTACTGGAGGAACATAAGTATAATTGGGTCTGGTTAAAAAACATTCTTTATAACGTACGGAAGTATATAAAATATGTGCATATTTATAATGATTTACTTTGGATTGTCGAAAAAAAAGTTATAGTGGAGTCTGCATTACTCGATATTCTTTCACGCTATACAATGGCCACACCTTAAAAGAATGAAAAGTCAAAAAATGGTATGGGAAACACTACACAGAAAACTAACGCTTGAGAAACATTTTAGAGTGAACGCATGTGTCCCGGAGTACCCGGATTCACCCTTCCCCCGGAGTTTAGTGGCTTCGCACTGTTCGTTTTGTCTACATACATTTCTCCGCCTTTTAGGTTAGTATCCACTATCATTTTCACGTAGCAACGATGTCCGCTTCTGTAGTTCTCTCATTTGTTTGGGAGGGGGTTCATGTTTTATTTCGGTTTTTATTGACGATACTGCTAAACAGGATTTCAATATCATATGATGTTCGTGTCGTTTATCAATCACGCGATGGGTATATTAGTGGAGCAGAACTGCTCACATGTTCGGGACACCTGCGTTTACTCTGGTGCCTTAGTGGTGTCGTGTTGTTCAATTATTGTTTGTGTACCATTTCTTGTCTTCTCCTTCTTTCTTCTGACCATTGTATATAAGGGTAATAACAAAATTACCGAACTCCGAACAATCTTCCAAAGGGAAAGTCAAAACTCATAAGTATATAAACAGACAAAATCAGTCAACAATAGGAAAACTGGGAAAACCGTAATGACCCTGACTTGGTACAGGCATTTCCAAAATAAAATGGTGGGTTGAATCAGATTTTACGGCGGCAAACCTCCCACTATCATTACGGTTCAAAGGTTCTGTCTGTCACTATAACAGCATTTATAACAATACTGGAACAAAATAGGTAACTAACAACACATTGATTACTACAAATGAAAATGGCAAACCAGCTTACTTCTAGCGGAGCAGGAACTGCCAACCATCCCTCCCGGAGCACATGAGTTCACCGCCGGTTTTAGTGGGATTCGTGTTACTCGATCTTTAGTTTTATGTGTATGTTTTGTAGATGGTTGTTGATACTTTTTCTTTTATCCATTGTGTTGTATGTTCTTCTTCGATATAATGATCCTGATTACCCGATTGATATATTCAAACTCTTCTAGTAGATCGTTGTTTGTCCTTTTTCTTTATGTCAATGTGTTGTTTAACCTTCTTCGACTTACGGCTTTTTTGGTATCTTCAACCAGACATATCTTTGTCAATTCCTTTATTGACATTATACTCTCAAAAGGTAATATAAAAGCGTGTTTGACATACTAGAAGATAGTATGTTGTCCCATATATTCTCTTCCGTGTCTGTTTTATATAATGTAATTTAATATACGTAGTCTTATTCAATAGGAAGTAGAGACATAATGAAATCATATTAAGGTCATAACCATCATCATATGTGTTACATTACATTACTATAATGTTGATATCGATATCAATATTGAAACATCACGCTTTGGTAGCGATGACTATTGTTATTCTATTAACTCTAGAATTTCTGGAATTGTTTTATTTACAAATTTAAGCGATTTGAGGGCTAATTCAGCAACTTTCAACTATAGTCTGTGTGGCTTCTATAAATCTTCAGAAAAAAATGCTTAGAAATCCAGTTTTCAAATCAACAATTTGTTTTCTAGATGTAGATTCAAGTCACATTGTCTACGATTTTGTTGAAAAAAATTAACTGTCCATAAATGATTTATTTAAGCTATCATTAAACAGTTATGCTGCAAAAGATACGATTGGTGTTCTTTTTTTTTTGGACAAAAAAGACCCAAAACTATCGTTAACGGAATTATTGTCCAGCATAACAAAAATTCAGCGCCACCAATAAAAAACGGAAGATCGGAACTTTCGGGGTTTTAACTTTGAGGTAAGGAATATACTGTTAAGATTCAAACACTTCAAATTGTCACGCTGGTTTAATGTTGTTTGAATCTTAACGTTCTGTAGCGTTATTGCCAATAATTCGATGTTTAATCTTCATTTTATGAAGGTCAGTACGGAAAACGACAATAATTTTGGGTATGAAAAATTACGATTCTGGTAGACAATATTCCTTTAATATATGATATACGAACTCTGACAATTAATTTCAAAATTTTTGGTCCATTGTTAAAAAAGTTATCCATTAGGTCTCTATGTTAATTATATATTCTGAAGTGTAAAAATCTGGATGGAGTGAGTACAAATAACAGATTGTGCCATGTGACATAGGACATTTAAATATTGAAGGACATCAATGACAATTGACTATCACCTTAATGGCCAGTAGATGAGTAGCCTTTTAATATTTAAATGTCCTATGTCACATGGTACATTGAAATAGACATTGAAAGCACATGTCTGTTATTTTGTTTTGATGGTTGGGCTCTTACACTATTAGTACTCACTCCATGCAGATTTTTACACTTCAGAAAATATAATTTACAAAGAGACCTAATGGGTAACCTTTTTAATAATGGACCATTTTTTAAATTAATTGTCAGGGTTCGTATATATCATATATTAATAAACATCTAGAAAAAAAATGTTGATTTGAAAACTGGATTTTTTAGAATTTTTTTCTGAAGATTTATAGAAGTCAAACGGACTATATATACATACTCTTTATTTTCTTCTAATCAGTGTCAGAATATTAAATGCCTATTGTTAATGTTTTGCATTGCTGTTCAGTTATATACATTGTATATTTTATAAGGAGATGGCTTTATGTAAGTGGGAACGGCTTGCTGTCCAATCCTATTTTGCTGAAAGTAGATCCATAACATCTGACTACTCTATAATTTATACTGACGGTTCTAAGGATGGTGATAGGTAATTGAGAGTTTTAAAACTCAAAACCCTTTCATTTTAAAAACAACTGAAATTAATAAATCGTCGACCAGGAAGCTAAGGGCGCATTTGCTGATCCTATATCCAATTAAGTGTTATCAAATACATATTGTCACAGGTGATATAAAATCTCCTATAACGTAGTAATGTCCGGCATTGATTGAAAGGGGAGATTCAAATTCTCAAACATGTAGGGTCCATAAAAGACTAGATGAAATCAGTAAAGTTAGGGGATCACCATTACAAATTGGGAACGTAGCTGAAATTTTGAAATTTTACCCCAAAAATGGTCCAGTTGACGTTAAAAGAATGGAATGTTATGTAGCCTCAATTCACCATTGAGACCTCTTACATTGCCAACATGCAATTCTAAACCCTCTCCATTGTCAATAATTGTTTTGATTCAAAGGTGTCGTATGTAGCAGTGTTTTCTTTCCACCAGTGTGTTCTTTCCAGATGGCAAGTTACACTAGTATATAATTTTCAGAGGAATAATTGCACTAGGTTAATTTTTTCCATGCCAATCCTAACCCTAACCGGAAATTCTACGCGCCGGAATAAAAGTATGCTTATATCGTATACCAGGTCATTGTTCATTCCAACTACAGTTTTAATTATATATCATTACAAAGCTGGATTGTCTGTCAACTACTAATCATATTATATTAAGCCCTGTTCTCAAACGTTCAAATTTCATAATTATATACAAATCATATTATATTAAGTCATCTTCTCAAACATTCACATTTCATAATTATATAGACGTGGAAACAAATCTTTGCAGATTTTGATTTTGTTTATTATGTTTGGTTGTTAGAGTTTTAAAAATAGACAGAGGACGATAGGGATCTCAATGATCGGTTTAATTGCGGCACATTTTTTGAACATTTACACAGAATGGACAAAGGCTTCCATCGGCTCTGTCATGGTAATTTATGCTTTTAAATCCTTGTGATTTGTTCGATGCTGTTTTGTATAAATATCAAGATCAGGTGCAAGACTTTTTTAGACTTGATTTTGCCACTATGGATTTGTTTCCACCGGCAATCCAGAACACTAAACTTAGCGTGTTATATTTTCTTTTAATGCTAGCACACACTGCTTTAACAATCATTATCTGACCGCCACGATATGATTGAAATATTGTTGAAACACTATAACCCACCCACCCTTATTTATGAATATATTAACATTTGAAAGATTAAGATTGATTACTTGAATTGTAACGTAAACCTGTTCAGTGTTTCAACAAGTTCTAGCTATGTTCCTAGTTGAAGTCCTGGTGTTTGCTTAATCGATGAAATGTTATTGAGATCCACTCGACATTGTTTAATAAGGTATGATTTGACAATGCTGTTATCTTTAGACAGTAAATGTATGTAATGCGAAATCCGATATACCGAACTGATCGAGGATAAAAGGGAAAGATTTATTGGTGTTTTGTTTGTACTCTTTTCAAATTCTGCTGTATTTATTTGTATATATTTACATTTGTATTTATCTAAGATAAAGGGGAAGAAAAAAAAACGAACCTCAAGTATTGATAAGTTGATGTAGCACTCTTCCAATCATCTGAATTTCCCAGTATTTGAATACTGCATTTTGCCTTTTCAACATAACTCATAAGAACTTGAAATTACTCTTATATAAACAGTACATGTTTGTATGTGTGGGTTTTTCTTTTTCTTTTTGTTTGATTTCGTTAGAGATGACTGATGTTTTTGTTGTAATTTTACAATATCGTGATGATTTACACCACTTTGAATTGACAGAGAGTAGATTAATTTGTATACTGCTACAGTTTACGTTACCACGTGTACCACAATAATCAAGCAATCAATTGATTTAAAAAAAAATGAGAAGCTAGACGATAGAAACATTAAAACCCTTTGTAGATTCAGAACGACGAACCATACATTTACCAATTGAAACGGGCAGGTGGCAAAACATTGCAAGAGAAAATAGGAAATGTTTATTGTGTAAATCTGGTGATATTGGAGACGAGTTTCACTACATTTTTTCATGTTCAAAATTCGATGACAACCGCAATCTACTTATGAGAAAAACATTTAGAAATAGACCAAACTCATTAAAATTCAGTTCACTTATGAATAGAAATAACTCGTCTGATATGAATAATTTGTGCAAATTTATTAGAATAGTGAATCAAATATTGGACTCTCCTGTGGAATATTTATTTATCTATTTATTTATGTCTTTTGTTTTCTTGTCTGCTGCTTTGTGAATTTGTATTGCAAAGCTCTTCAGTCCTACTTTTGTTCATTTTGGTTTTGTATATGTAATTTGTGTATTTCTCTATACCATTGTAACAAACTTTTAACATTTGATCACACTGACCATGGTCATGAATGACTCTTCTGAAAAACCCCGAATAAATTGTAATTTGATGTAGTCCGCTGGGTACAAATTTTCACCCATTTTATCAGTACATTCACATCGTTCTGTGATGCGGTCGATCTTTATCATTTCAATTGATCTCTGAGGTCCACATCTAACTTGCCTTTCAGATTATAATTTTAAAGGTTTGTTTGACCATTTTTTTTGCTTTTGACAGGTTTTAGGAGAACATATTTGTCGTCCTTCTTCGTTCCCAGTGCAAGTTAACTTGTCCTAATTATTCGGCATTTCTAAACGTCCAGGGGCTGTCGTGGTCGTGATCGCATGGTAGTTGGATTTACAACTACCTAGGCAATCAGTGCCTATCACCACTAAAGTTGTGAGTTGGAATCTCGCTCATTGAAAGTTGTACTTGATAAACTATTATTTAATAAAGTTTGTCAGTGGAGTGTGGCAGGTCGGTGGTTTTCTCCGGTTTCCTCCACCAATAAAACTGACCGCCACGCAATAATTGGAATATTGTCAGAAGTGGCATTAAACACCATGACACTAACTCCTTAACCCTTATAAAAGTTCAAAATCTTACTACTGATAAAGTTGTAATCCAAATTCAGATGTAAATCCTTTGTTTTCAACTAAATATCAAAATAAATATACATTATAATTGTATATACATGTAGATGTAAACTGGTTAGACGTTCTTAGTCCAAGGTGAACTTGACAATCGGAGAGAAAATTGTTTCGTACAGTTTAAATCAAATGTAAATGAACCTTTCAACAATTTCAGCTGCTATTCAGTTATCTGTAATATAAATATATCAGTGTAACAATAAATAGATTTATCACATATTTTATTGAAATAACGCCGAATTTGCATGTGTAATAAAAGCATAATTTGCGGCGTATTTGCATCCGGGATAATAACATTTTACGAGGGCAATAACATGTTATCTGCCCTCTTGTGAAGGGCAATAACATGTTATCTGCCCTGGCCGATATCAAGGTCTCGTGCTGATAACAAGGGCAATATGAAAAAGGCCATGTATTAATTTATAAATAAATATGCATGGTGAAAATTGTAATGTTATTAGCAAAAATTATCGATACGATTACAAAAATGTAAGTAAACATTTCTTGGTCTCACTCTCAAAAGTACAAAGCATAAAAATAAGATGAGCAAAAAATCCAATGTTTTCTTTTCTTTTCTCATAAAATCTCCAATAAGTCTTAAAGTTAGTTGTCTAAAGTAGATTCAAAATGCTAATAACATAAACAAGCATTATTAAATTGATTTCTTTCAAAGAAAACAAACAATATCATGTAGACTTGGGTATTTATTTTTTTTATATAAAATATATAAAAGATAAATGAACATTAAAATGATATTTTGCAAATGAAGAAAGAAAACAAATATAGATATAATTGGCAATTAATTGTTCTTAAAAGTACACAAGATGAGTAAACAAATAAAACAAGCTTTTATGTTCCTTTTTTATGACCATAAAATAACGGGGGAAAAACCAACAAAACAAAACAATTACACACCTACACGTATCTCTACAAAAACACAATAACAAGGGTCGTCGTTCAAACCGCTATCAACTAATGTCACTCATATGTCTTTAGGGATAAACAATTTAATATCCGGCAATGAGGGTATGCTTTAATATTGTTCGACCAACCATTTAACATCTGGGATTTGCGGGGGAGGGGGTATGGTTTCTATTTGACATGAATAACATGATATGTTTGGGAACTATTCAATATCCGATTATCGCTTTTGCTTGAAATTGAAATATTGTTAAAAAACAAATCTAAATAATTGTGAACAAAATATGTATTACTCGAGTCTAATGTTCAGAATATTTCTTGTCATAAAATGCCAAACAAAATTAAAAAAGAAAAAGCCCTAACCCTCCCCCAACCTCGTTTGTTGATTTGGTTTAGGTTTATGGTGCTTAACGCCACTTTCAACAATATTTCAGTTATATCGTGGAGGTAAGTTTTATTGATTGAGGAAACCGGAGAAAACCACCGATCTGTCACAAGTCACGGACAAATTTTATTACATAATGTTGTATCGAATACACCTCGCCATGAACAGGGTTCGAACTCACAACTTTCGTGGTGATAGGCACTGATTGCACAGATAGTTGTAAGTCCAACTACCATACAATCACGACCACGACGGTCCCTCCTTTGATGATAAATAGTTGTTCCCTCTATGTAGACCATTACAAATTATCTGATTTTTTTTTTACATAAAATGTGATTCAAGTAATTACAATAAGGAAACACTTTCTGTCATAACGTATGAATTAAGAAATAAATCATGGAAGCCAGAATGTGTTTTGAGCTTTAACATGGGTTGGCGGATAAAATTTACTAATATCCACCAACCCATGTTAAAACTCAAAACAAATTCTGGGTTCCATGAATTATTTCGATTCTGGTATGACTAAGAGTACAAATACGGTAGTATACTTTGATTGGAAAACGTTAATTTATATTCACGTTTGCGGACAATGTCGCACACAATTTATGTAGACAAATTCGAGCAGACGATAATTCACCAACATGTACATTTACGACGATAAAGTTAGTCAGACGCACCGGCGCATGTGCTAATGATATTATGCCCAATCGATAAATCGCTCGTTTGTTTACAAAGCCAAAGAAGAACGTGATGTTAAAATTCTCAATATACATCAGCAGCTGAACACAACTAAGATGCTTTATATGTATATGTATGTCCATATATTGATAAAGGTCATATCACTGTCTGCATGGTGTTCAGCTTTGTATTTCTATTTTGGTATTACCTTGGAGCATTTATCCAGCTGTTCATTTTCAAATATACTCAATGACCATCAAAGTAATTTACAATGTACATTAATGGTGTCAAAATAGTTTGTACATCTGACAAGACATGCTTTACCTTTAGGGAATAAAAGAAGAACAAAATAACAACTACGTCAGAATAGCTCCATTAATCAATTTGCTAAGGCAGGGTGTACTCTATACAACATTATGTGGTAAAGTTTGTCAGTGATGTGTCGGTGGTGTTCTCCGGTTTCTTCCACCAATAAAATTAACTGATACGATATTACTGAAATATTGTTGAAAGTGGCGTTAAGCGCATAACTCCTAACCATAATCCAATAAGAAAATCGTTGAAATGGAGCAAAAATTCGATACCTTAGCACACATGTATATATAATCGCTAACTCCTCTAGCTTGGTACATGCATTTCAATAAAAGGGGCGGAGTAAACACAGTTTTACGGATCCAAACATCCAATATCAGTGAAATGAAGCGGTCTTGCAAGTGTTTTCCATATGCGAGTGCAATGCCGACTCGCATATAACTGAATGAGCGACGTTGTTGAACGGAATGTCGTAATCTTGAACTCTATGCATAATATAGCCATATCGACAGAATGTCTTAATATTGAACTCTATGCATAATATATCCATATCCTTAATGACACATACGTTGTCATATGTAAATACCTCTTCGTTCAGCAAAGCAAGGACGATGGCCTTAACAATCATTTAATTAATTTTAATTAGAATAAAAGAATGATTTGCTCGAGATCCACGAAAATACAAAAAAACCTACACGACCGTTTTAACCTATATTTGTCATAATTACCCTTATGAATGGATCCGATATTGTAATAAACATGTATTGCGTTTACATAAACACTAGTTACCTACTTGGTTTTGTACCCAAGGGTTTCCCTTAAATAAACAAAGGGCACATTTAATCCGAAACGTTATAAATATCTCTATATATTGTTTAAGTTTATAAAAAAAATAATTATAATTCAATTATTAATAATTACATTACTTCCGTTTTCCATTGAAATGTTACAATATGATTGGTTATGAAGAGTCATATGATTATAAAAGAGATGTTTCACATCCCAATGAAACTCAAACCCGAACTTGCACGTGCCTCCATGACGACGTCAGATGTAAACAATCAATGGCGCAGTAATTTCCAACAGCAAATAATCTAACACAAATAACATTCACAACGAAAAATTCAACTATATTAAATTTTGGTGTGATTTAAATATAATTATAAGAATTGAATGCATTCTTTTGAAGTTTCATTGGGGTACAAAATGTAAGAAAGTGTTGATCGAAGCACATTTTCAACATGAAGCGCTACCGCGCTTCATTGAAAATGTACTTCGGTCAACGCTTTCATACCCCAATGAAACTTCAAAAGAATGCACTTAATTCTTAAATGAATCTTAGTACATATATAGATGCTTTGTCATTTAACAACCTTAACTTTACCAAGCTAATACCTCTGTTACATGCATATCCTATAGTAAAATTGAAATTAATGGAGTTACGTACTGATAAAATCATTTTTTTCTTTCGGCCATTGTGTTGTCCGTCCTTTGATATCTTCAAGCTTTCTTATACTGAAATATCGACAATGAGCGACAGTATTGTACATAAATGTAAAAGTACGAACGTTCCTCCATGCTCTGAAAGAGTCAACATCGATACCTGTGACCAAATACATGACCGCTCATTTCCTGGATTGGAACAGGCACTTCAATTAAAAGTGGCGGAGTTAAACTCGTTTTATGGGCCCAAACTTCCACTCTTAGTGAAATGATGCGGTCATGCAAGTGCTTTACACATGTGAGTAAAATGGAAACCCTCACACACATTCTGGCGAACAGTGCTATTATATATAACGTTATAATCTTGAACATTATGCATAATATATTTAATCTCCGGGACACAGACGTTGCCATATACATATATTCGTTCTACGTTCTATGAAAGAGATGATGTCTTCAACCATTATTGAAGTATTGGCTAGTAATAGGACCTACCGGTGTCTAATTTGGACTTTTCGATCGGCCATTAAAAGAAAGTAGATGAAAAACCTATTAGAGCTCCTGAACTTATTCCAGTATTTTTTGAGTTAATGTTGTCCGCATTTTTTCTTATATTTTACACTTGTGTTTGTCATGTTCGACACGTATATGCATGGGAGAATGTTTTCCGACCTTTGTACTCTCTGTTGGCCTAGACAATGAAAAAAAATATGAATACTAAATCCTCCGTTTAAAAATAAGTCGACGTAATTTTATACAAAACAAACTGGAGTAAACCTGAACTCATGACTAACATCGTTGGCAATGGGAAATCGAGAATTTCAAATAAACGCCTGGCTACAATAACCTTTATTAAGTTCATGTACGCTTAAGATCAAAATATTGGAAAGCCAAATAATTACACAATTTTGTGATCAAGAAAACCAAAGGACTGAAATAGGATAGCAGAAATAGGCTAAGGTCACATATTCTTGAGGGAGGAACATATGTGTTACCCTTGAACTTTATGAAATATATTGTTTCAACCTCGCGTAACTTGTCTAATATTAGCTGGAAGGGGGATCTGAGTCGCTTGGAAGAAGAGCTTGAGGACACCAAAGGGGGTAATCAGAATCCGTAAATGATAGGACAGACAACACAATGGCCAAAAGAAAAAGACAAAAGGACAAGCATTCGTTTTAAATTTATTCGATGCGTGATACTATAATAGTGTATTTCTCTACCTTTCAGTCACTCCTTGAGCATAATAGTTGCCATAGAAACAAACAAAGACTTCTACAAAAAAAAAAAAAAAAAAAGCATCCATCAAATTCAGATCAAAACAATTTTATTTATATTAAGGTTTGCTATATTATAATCTGAAAACAAATATTCAGTGCTGTCTTATGTAAATCGTAAAATATGAAAATGAAATTAAACTCGATTCAAACATATGACTTTGTAAGATGACAAGTACTCCATCACTTTCATGATTTAAAATGCTCTTAAAGAGAAATAATATAATGAAAGTTATATTCTACTTAGTCGCGAGGACACTATATGGTAATTTCTGTGAGACCCACAATGGCCAAGCTTCCATTACTGCAACCGATACAGTCGCCTCGGTAACATAATCATCAACAAAAATTTAAAAAAAAAATGTTTAAACAAAATAAAATTTAAATTGTTCTAAAACATCTATGTGACTCATCAAGTGTACAAAAAAATGCGTTTCATTTTTTTTTTTATAATTAAATTCCCGCATGCTCAGTGGTAAGGGAAGAATTAAATTTGTATTGTAATTTGATTCAAATAGGCCATAGCTACTCGTTTTAAAACGAAACAAATGTATTTTCCTTACTTAAAATGTCGGTGGCTTCACCCCATACCCCCTGCCTTGGTAATATTTGACCCCAAGCTACGCCCGCTCGTGACTCATGTACAACTACGAAAAAATTAAGAAATAAATCACGGAAGCCAGAATGTGTTTTGAGGTTTAACATGGGTTGGCGGATAAAATTTACTAATATCCGCCAACCCATATTAAAACTCAAAATACATTCTGGCTTCCATGATTTATTCCGATTCTGATATGTCTAAGAGTACAAATACGGTAGTATATGTTGATTGGAAGACGGTAATTTATATTTACATTTGCGGAAAATGTCGCACACAATTTATGCCAAATTCGAGCAGACGATAATTCATCAACATGTACATTTACAACGGGAACATCAGTCACATGCACTGGCGCATGTGCTAATGAGATTATACTCAATCGGTTAATAGCTTGCTTGTCTATAAAGCGAAAGAAGGACGTTATGTTAGAATGATGTCTATAATACATTGTCTTAGTACATTGTAATTCTAGCTAATTACAATGCTATACCAGAGCCGGCATCAAGGGATTATATAGATAATATTCCTCTGAAAATGAACAGATATTAAAATGAAAAACAGAACAAAACAAAACAAAAATACTACAGTCTAACCGGTTTCAAAATGTAATAGAACAATCATAGAAACAGAAGCTAAACCTATACGCCTGTCACAAATATTCATGATACTGCTCACTCTTCTGACTTGTACAGGCACTTCAATAAAAGGTAGCGGTATCAAACTATTTTTCTAAGTCCTAATCTTGAACATTATACATAATATATTTGATCTTCGTGACACACAGAAGTTGTCATATTTATAATATTAGTTCTATTTAAAGAGAGAGCTGAATGTGCATACTGTTTAACCATAATTCCACGAAACAGTGCGTTATTATTTAATTGCGGGTTAGGATTAGGGTTATGGTTTTTACCGCCACTTTCAACAACATTTCAGTTATATCGATGCGGTCAGCTTTATTGGTGGAGGAAACCACCGACCTGTAGCAAGTCAGTGACCAACTTTATCACATAATGCTGTATCGAGTACACCTCACATGTGAAGGACTCAAATTAACAGATACAGATAGCTCTGCTTCATATCTTGACCCACACTTCGAAATTGACAGGGGCTGTTAAGAACGAAACTTTACGACAAATGAGATGATTTCAATTTTCCCATTGTGAACTTTCCATTTATATCTAGCAACATTCCAGCAGCACCTGCATATGCAGTATATATATCTCTCAGTTGATATGGTATGCCAAAGCTTGTGGTTCCTAGGTTGAAAAGCGGATGTAGTGAACCGGATGTTATGGAAGTTGTATACCGCAAGTTATAATTCGGAAGTCGTCAACAGTTGAGTATCGGAAGTGAGAGTTCTTAATTTTTATTTTTTATCTTTGTTGAATCAGAACTTATTTTGAAGTGTGTAACATTGCAAGCATATCGTTATTTATTTTATTATCTGCTCAGCTACCAAGAACTTTAAATTTGATATTTGAAAATATTTTACTTTCATTTGAATAATTTTCTTTTTCACAGTGAACTGAACTGAAGGTACTGAAATTTGAAATTCATTGTTGATTTCTAGTATTATTTTTGTGTGTGCATTTTATTTCAATTTATGAATGTTTTGTATTTTAGTTTGAATTATTTTTGTTTTTTTTTGGGTGTCAAGAATTATGATTGTTTTATGTTAATTTTTGTTCATTTAGTTTTTCTAGTAAAATATAGTTTTTTCTTATGTATTGGCCAACCGACAATTCCAATATCCCGTCTTTACAAAGCTACTGAACCAAGGGTTCTCTTAGTCAAGTTGAAGTCATCACTTCGAAAGTTTTACGGTCGCCACGACGACTTGATTGACCGTTATGAAATATCTGTGTCACAAATGACCACGGATATGTTCCACTTGTAAGCACTTCCCTCATACATGACTTATCACCGGGCTTGTAACTAGATTAACACGACGGGTGTCACTAGGGGAGCAGGAACTGCTGACCTTTCTGGAGCACCTGAGTTCACCCTCGGGTTTTAGTGGGGTTCGTGTTACTCGATCTTTAGTTGTATGTGTATGTTTTATAGACCGTTATTTGTCCTTTTGTACTTTTCCTTTTGACCATTGTGTTATCTGTTCTTCTTCGATATACGGATTCTGATTACTTCAAACCTTTCTAACTAGGTTAGTGGTGATAGGCACTGCTTGCACAATAAAGACTATAAGTGCCTACGTTATGTTCACATGAAATTAAAACATGTTAGCATATAAATAAACTTTGTCAATGTTACGTCAAATGTATATTCAATATACGTGTAACTCCTGCATAATGAAGTTTGCATGAATAAACCAGAATATCTTGATGTGTCTATAAAGTCATTCAACCATATTCACAAGCAAATTAAAGTCATATGATACTAGATAATCTAGAAGGATTTATGACGGCCAGACGTTATAATTGTACCATGTATTGAGTCATATATTAAGCTTTTGCATACAATAAATGTCTACCATGGGACAACGTATGAATTATAATATTCGAAAGGCATGGCTGACTAATTTAACGAACAATGTCAAGCGAGACTTTTTATTGAACAATTAATATTTACAACATATACGATGTAATTCACGACATTTTAATTTGTGTCTAGAAAAGTTTGAAGATACAAAAGGTGTAATTGATTTGATTTGATTTATTGAGTTTAACTCCACTTTCAGCAATATGTCAGCTATATAATGGCGAACAGTGTTAGTGGTGGAAGAAGCTGGAGTACCCGGTGAGAACCACTGATCATTGGCAAGCAACTGGTAAGCATTATCACTTGCGGCTGCGAGTCAAGTGCACCCTTGTTTGTTATTTACAAAACCGGGCGGGAACCCACGCCGTATTGATGATAAGCTTGCATGAGTTACCAGGTAATCCAACTACCTAACTCACTGAGCCACCCGGATTCTCCAAAGGTGTAATCAGAATCCGTAAATTGTAGAAAGACAGATAATACAGTGGTCAAAAGAACCTTAATCATAATCGTTTAGTATTCTAAAATGTGTATCACGTGCTTTCTACTGCTTTAGGACGAGTTCTATTAAATGGGTTACACAAGTATATGCATTCAGTAACCTATATTAATAATGATATTTATTACCACAACTGGATAGCAACCACTATATATACAAGAGTAACACGACTGGTTCCACTTGTGGAACAGGAACTGCTTACCGTTCCGGAGCACCTGATTCCACCCCAATTATTAGTGAGTTCCTGTTGCTCGATCATCAGTTTTATGTGTAGTGTTTTGTAGATTTTTGGTTATTGTGTTGTTTGTCCTTCGATTTCGGATTCTGATTACCCCTTTGGTATCACCAAACTCTTCCTATTTCATATATAAGTTAGACTTACAATGTAATTGAAACAAGAGAAACAGGACATTTGTAATTCTAAAATTTCGTTTTTTTAGATGAATATAAACTAACAGCACCTGCATATGGAGTATGTATATCTCAGTTGATACGATATTCCAGAACTTGTGGTTCCTATCAGGATTTCCTTGATAGAGGGTTGCTGCTAACAAGGAAGCTACCGAACCAAGGGGTCCTCTTGGTTAAATTGAAATCATTGATTAACACGGCGGTTTCCACTAGTGGAGCAGGAACTGCTTACGCTTCTGGATCACCCGAGTTCATCCTCGGTTTTTAGTGTGGTTCGTGTTACTCGGTCTTTAGTTTTATGTGTATGTTTTGTAGATCGGTTTTTGTCCTTTTTATTTCGACCATTGTGTTGTTGGTTCTTCTTCGAATGACAGATTCTGATTACCCCTTTGGTATCTACAGACTGAACTCTTCTTAAAACATTACATGTATTTTAGAGCAATATATCATATTTGATATCACGTGGCAGACATGTGACGAGAAGATGCATGTATACTTACCAACCTAATATGTCCAGATTACAATAATCCGCTTCAACTAAAAAAAAACTACGACCAGAGTACGTCAAACAAAATAGCCAAATGGCCAGATATCTCTGTATCATAATATTTGAGGCAGATGTGCAATTCTCTAACTTACAAAATACTGACGACAATTCATGTAAATGTGCAGTTCTACGTGTGATACAGAAAACTGGTAAGAATAAACGTCAGAGAAAACTGGTAAGAAATAAACGTCAGAGAAAACTGGTAAGAATAAACGTCAGAGAAAACTGGTAAGAATGAACGTCAGATAAAACTGGTAAGAATAAACGTCAGAGAAAACTGGTAAGAATAAACGTCAGAGAAAACTGGTAAGAATAAACGTCAGAGAAAACTGGTAAGAATAAACGTCAGAGAAAACTGGTAAGAATAAACGTCAGAGAAAACTGGTAAGAATAAACGACAGAGAAAATTGGTAAGAATAAACGACAGAGAAAATTGGTAAGAATAAACGTCAGAGAAAACTGGTAAGAATAAACGTCAGAGAAAACTGGTAAGAATAAACGACAGAGAAAATTGGTAAGAATAAACGACAGAGAAAATTGGTAAGAATAAACGTCAGAGAAAACTGATAAGAATAAACGTCAGAACAAATCGATAGGGATAAACGTCAGAGAAAACTGAAAGGGCAACCAAGAATGGACAATCGAGACACCCACAACATTGGGTACAAGACACAGAATAAGACAAACAAAAACAACAACAAAAAATACTGACCACACCCGCAGTGTTACACATATAGTCATGTATGGTAAATGTCTTGTTGGTGATAAAGGAAAGAGAAAAAATATATGC
This sequence comes from Gigantidas platifrons, assembly GCA_002080005.1. Taxonomy (NCBI): domain Eukaryota; kingdom Metazoa; phylum Mollusca; class Bivalvia; order Mytilida; family Modiolidae; genus Gigantidas; species Gigantidas platifrons. The sequence goes on from MJUT01023803.1 coordinate 294,530, forward strand.
ATAAAAGGGAAACATCGATTGCATTTGAGAAACAGACATTTCGAAACGGTCAACCAGTTCGATGGTGACGACGTAGCATTTTTGTATCGATGACTTCAACCTAGGAGCAATATAGCCTTGATTGAGTACCTACTTTTGTGTCAGCAGCTGAGCTCTGTCCAAACATCACTGTTCAGGGAACAAGCTCTAGCATATCGTTTGGCTTGTGAAATGTAAACCCCATACGTTGGTGTTGATGGAACGTTACTTTCTAAGAATGGGAAGCTGGCTATTGGAAATTGGAAAAGTGGAGACATTATATTCCTCGCAGAGTTTTGTCTTTTACCGGCTTCAGTCCATATAAATATGCAATTCTCGTTGTTATAGATATTAGTGTATGTACAGTGTAGCAGTCCATGTAAATGAATACATCTTTAATTAGCTTAGAGTATGTATGGTAGACTACTAGTATTCCAAAGGGGTCAGCTTTGAACCGTAATGAAAGCGAGAGGTTTGGCGCCGTAAAATCTGATTCAATCCACCATTTCTTTAGAAATGCCTGTACCAAGCTAGTCAGGGCCATTGCGGTTTTCCCAGTTTTCCGGTTGTTGACTGATTTTGTCTGTTTATTGATTTATAAGTTTTGACTTTCCCTTTATAAGATTGCTCGGTGTTCAGTAATTTTGTTGTTACCCTTATTTATATATACATTTGTAGTATATGTAGCAGACAATTACACCGATGTTCTCTGTTTAGTATATTCAAACTATGATTGATTGATTATTGTTTAACGTCCAGAGAGCAGTATTTCAGCTATATTCAGGACGGGAATCAATTGTAATATATATATACAGTAAAACCGGTCTAAATTGAACCCCTATGGGACTAAATAATTTGTTCAGTTTAGACAGGTATTCGGTTTACACAGACATTTAGTAGATGGGATTATAAAGTCTGTCTGGTTTAGGTAGGTTTTCGGTTTAGACAGGTTTCACTGTATATAAACAATATTGGATGAGTTACTCTGGTCTACTACTTTTGACTGCCGCTGAGAAAAGGGTAGAGTGTTTGGTAGGAACAAAAACATTAGTTTAGCTGCTACAGTGCGTCTACTCTTTTGAAATATATAAAAGAGGTACTTAGCGTGCACCGGAGTGTGGTACTCTCCAAACACGTTGCCTACTATGATCTACGAACATGGTTCCTGTATTGTAACCTGACCGTGAAATCATCGAGATAACGTCCCCCAACCACCATCCGGGGGGCACTGGGAAGCTATGTGGGTTTGAGCCCTGGACAATTTCACCAGTATTCAATGTATGTGATACCTTATTTACATGGTCGGTCATCAGTCGTATATTAACTGTAGTAATTCGTCCAGCCGAAAATCTTCTAATGGTTTAGTTTTGTTTTTGAAATAGTTTTGTGTGTTCTCTATATATGTAGCAAAGCCGACATTACAGTTGTATACTTCTATTTGTTGAATGTTAAATATTATTAAGTTTTAATCTCAATATGTAACCGTTATATGCATAACATTTTTATTTTCGATTTTAACTGCAATACTGTCTGGTAGGATTAGGCAATGGTTATTGGTTTTGCATATTTATTCAAATAAACCAAATAAAACTACAAAATACTATTGATTTCCAAAACGACATTTATTTATATAAATATGCCACACAACAGAACATAGTATAAATAATCTTTGAATCACAATATATTTCGCTATTACATCTCAGCAAATCCATTGGTTTTGAACATAAACTGTCGTTTTTGTTTGCCTTTGTCTGGAAAAAATTGTTTATGGGATATCTGTTGGCTACAAATGAATATCCAACAGTATGACTTAATGTAAAACATGTAAAAAATAATGCAAATTAGCTATCAATGTTTGAATAATATCGACTACTAGGTATTTTATCATGTTGTTTGTGTAGATACATTATCAATGATGATTGCGTTTTTTAAGGGAAATATCAATATTACTCAATGTTTCTTTAATGTATTTCCCTTATATAATTCACGTGATACAAACATACATTTTCACATATCATTGTAATTGTTTAAGGGAAACATTGATATTACTCAATGTTTCTTAAACGTATTTCACTATTATATTTCACGTTAAAGAACGTTAAAAAAGTAAACAGCACATTTAGTTTTGTTGTTTGTGTACATAAGTTATCAGTCATTCTTGTGATTCTTTAAGGGAAACATCAATATGACTAAATGTTTCTTTAATGTATTTCCCTTATATAATTTCACGTGATACAAAAATACATTTTCACATATCATTGTGATTGTTTATGGGAAATATCAATATTACTCAATGATTCGTAAATGTATGTCACTAATATATTTCACGTTATACAAAAATACATTATCACTCTTGATGACTCTTTAAGGGAAATATCAATATTACTCCTTGTTTTTTAAATGTATTTCACTAATATATTTCACGTCATACAAAAATACTTTATCACTCTTGATGATTCTTTAAGGGAACTATCAATATTACTCAATGTTTCTTAAATGTATTTTACTAATATAGTTCGCGACATACAAAAATACATTATCACTCATTATTGTGATTCTGTAAGGGAATTATCAATATACAAAAAAGTAAACAGAACATTATATGAGCCTGTTTTTAATATTGTTTAATTGGAATAAGATGAACCGTTCATAAAGTTGTCATTTCTAAAATAACATCCCAATAAACGAAGGAGCAATAAAAAGTGGACAATCCAGAGAAACCGGCAACATAGGACACACAAGATCAAGACAAGCAAAACAAAGTAGGATAATACTTCAAAGTTTGTTTAAGGGAGCACCATACACAACAGGGAGATAACTCTTTAAAATCGGTTGAACGTTTTGATCATATAATGTTTGTATGCAGATTTCAAGCATCTCAGTGATCTAAACCACAGATAGAAAAGCTGCTATGTGGCTAATGAATTCATAGCTCTGAGTCTGTTGGTTGGAATGTTTTAAATTTTCTTAATAATTTATTACAGTAGATATATTCAAACACACTGCCAAGATAATAAGAAAATTAAACGAACATATCAAATCTTACCGGAAGTGTATGGTAACACCTTAACTTGTGTCTAATCCGTTTTGTCTTTTTAATTGACAAACAAAATATGTTTAAACTAAGCAGGATAACACATGCATACATTGGCATGCATTAAACAATATTCCTCGTACAACTGGTAATATTATGTCAGTCATGTATTATTGTTATCCTAATATTTTCTCTTCGATAAAGAAGCGTGTATTAGTAGCACTTGTATTTCTAGTGAATGATACATAAATTACACATGCCTTTTACTTTGCAACGTATACGTATGGAACATACAATAGTAACTCATCACTTAATAAGCGCATATATATTCTACAACTATAATCGCTCAATGAGTGAGCGCATGAAGCTTGCAAAAAAACAAAAAAAAATATATCGCTAACTAAATGAATGTATGTATGTATGTATGTATGGAGTGTAAAACATATCGCTCAATAAGTGAACTTATGAAGTTTGCAAGCATATCGCTCAATGAGTGATTGTTTGCAAAGGTAGTTTGTTACCGAATTAACAGTTTAAAAAGGTAATCGCTCACTGTTTACGCATGGAATTTGCAAACTCGTTCACGCCTGTATGAAAGTGTGGAGCTTACAAAAATAATCGCTCAATGAATGTATAGAGTTTGCCTAAGTAATCCACAATGAATGAACGTATGAAGTCTCAATAAAAACATATCTCTCTGAATTGCGGTATTGAGTTTAAAAAAAAAACGCCCATCCTTACAGAAATGTAGTATGGAATTTGCAAAAAGTAATCACTGAATTTATCAGAAAAATGTGGTTTTAGAGAAATTTCTGATCTAATCGAAATAGTTTTAAGTTTGGCTATTATTCGTTATCTTCAATTTTGGTGTTGTGATGAAAATAAAATTAATCTTTTTTTCTAGGGAAGTGAACATGTTCTTGTACCATAAACATCAGATTAATTTATACTGTGGGATATACCTGATAATAGATACATCAGATTGGTCAGGCCTAGAATAGAATAGAATATAATGATAGGCTATATCCTGATTTCTGTTTTGTCTGTACAAATACAATAATTTACATGCAATATAAGCATAAATATTGATCATATTCTAAAGTGGATAGAGCATGGAGGTGTCACTCATAATTTCGAAAGTGTGCCAACCAAAGATAATTTCAGCTCGATTAAGTTTCTCAGCAGAATATTTCAATGTGATCTTTATCAAAATATGCATAATCTCAACAAATTGACTGAAAGAACAAAAATTAACAGAAAACCTGAAATTATTTCTTTTGCTTCAGTGATATGTCGTCCATTTGGAAGCATGCTTCCTTCAAGTTGTATTTTATCGCTATGTAATTTCCGTATTATTGGTATGTATTACATGTAAATTGACCTTGTGTTGTCTTTACAGGGCCGGTTTATTTATTTATTTATTTATTCGAAACCATTGAATGTATAGCACCCTACACAAAATATGTACAAATATTTGAATTTGCTGGCAAGATGAGAAAATATTTGCATTGCCCTTGAAAATGTATCATGTATTAATTTATTCATTAGTATTTTTAATAATAACTTGGTTCTGTAAAAAATAAATAATATACGAGGTTCTTCCGTAATTGATTTATTTCAACAATGTTGAAAGATGAGTACATAAGCCTAACGTCCGCCTACGAGTTTCAAATAATGAAAGCAGACAAAAAGTTTTTGATTTTGTCAAAATTAATGCTGGCCTTCATCTCGCAAAAGAAAGTTTAGCCGATCAGGTAACTAATATATTAATATACAGGTAATCTTCGATATATACAACTTTTTGCTTATTTCGTATTCAATGCATTTAACCAATAATGCTTCGCATGGACCAGTGGTGTGGTGGATTGGGTAGTAACTATTTCATCTCACCTCTGGGTGAAAGTCAAATATTTGATGTAATAATGGAGAACGTACTTATTTTTTCATCTAAATTTTTATCTTTGGCCTTTAAACCTTGTTTGCATACTGGAGCTTTGTCAAGGTTGAAAATGTCTTACTAGTAACTGAAATGCAAATTCGTCACATACTACAAATATATTTGCTGTGAACTTACTGATATCTCTTATAGCTAACAACATCATATTGGTAAATGCAGCTTAATTTGACATTAAGTCTCATTTATGTGGAATTATGAGGGTTAGGATTATGGCGTTTAAAGTGGCGTTAAATACCATTACACTAACTACCCCCTAAAACAAAATGAATGCGACTGATGAAAGACTAGGCATTCACGTGAAAATCACAATTAATGGAACGGCGTTTCCAATACATATTTTGTTTTTTAAGTTTATTTAACAATCTACATGAGGTCATGAATGATAAGACAATAAAAGTTAGAGAATACCGAATGAGCAATCAAAAAGAATATAGCATGTCATGTGAGACGGCTTCTGGCAGACAGACGAACGGAACGTTTCACTCAAAATCGCTATATCGCGTTTATATACTCATTAATGTCTTGATATTAAATTATATTAAAATAATGGTGATGCTGCTAAACCAATCCTTCAAAATATAGCATATTTTCTGCCGAGAGCTTATATCGTCTATAATTATATTGTAGTAACGTAATGTTGTACATGGAAACCTAGTCCAATATGGCGTATTTATATTGTTTATGTCAATTATAAAGTGACATAACAAAACTAAATACTTTATTTATAGGAAGTGAAGCAGTCTAACTGAGACCATAAATCAAATCTATGATCACACAATCGACGTCATACTTACAAAACATCATTATTACTCATTAGTCTGGCCTTGTTTTATGCATTTTAGTCAAACCTGTATATAAAGGCCACTCAAGGGAACCTAAAAATGTGGCCTTTATGAGTAATTGCCCCATATATATAGGTTAAAAATTTAAGCACTACTCATTAATGGGAAATATGATTGCCCTTTATAGACAGTGATTTGTTATATAGATGTGCCCTTTAAGGCTTTAATGTATATGTGACTGTAATTCAATTTGTTATAAAGTCAAACAAACCTGTATTAGGCGGTCACCCTTAAGCAAAGAAAAATTGCATTATAAGACAGGTGACCTCTTTAAAAAGTTTAATTCATATGAAATTTTCAATGTCAAGATAAGAAAAAAGTTACCTGTTAATACAGATTACCGCTTAACAGAGTGGTCCACTTGGGCAGGTTTTACTGCAGTATTATCATAGATGAATTGGTTGGATAGCCAGTCATTACAATATTTATCATTCATAAGTTGCGGTAACTCTGTATTAAGGTGGTACCTAACACTACAGGGGGATAACTCTTTAAAATCAGTTGAACGTTTTGTTCATATGATGTGTGTATGCTGATTTCAAGCATCTCGGTGATCAAAACCACGGAGAGAAAAACTGCTATGTGGCTAGTGAATTTATAGCTCTGAGTCTGTTGGTTGGAATTTGTTAAAATGTTGATATTTATTACAGTGGATATATTCAAACACACTGCCAAAAAAATAAGAAAATTGAACGAGCAGATCAAATTTTACCTGAAGTGTATGGTACTACCTTAATATGATCTCCAAGGCCAAAACAAAAATAATATTAATTTGTATCAGTAAGCCATTTTAGTAGAACCTTCTGTGATACCAGGCAACATAAGTATGCTGTGTTAATGGTTTTTCTTTGCCCTACCTTTAAAGAACATACTATTTCACTCGTAGTAAGTTGTATACTACATAATTTGTATTATAAGTCATATATTTTACAATTATTGATGTGATTCATGATTGGTAATATACATACAGTATTTAGATATGATATTTGAGGATTTTATTTGTTAAATAAATTTGTTTCAGGAATTTCAGTGCATTGGAAATACGATTGACATTTTACATAGGATTCTATAGATCATAATGCTATTGTAAAATTATTGGTATCATTTTCATTTGTGATGAAAATTTACGGATCTTAATCAAACGATGTTTTTTGTTAGATGATATGCATATTTTATTTTGCAACTGATTCACATTGAAGGTGGTCAGATATTCATAAAAAGTATCCACCGCAAGCATATACACAGCTACGATTATGTAGTTATAATTGGCAACTTTATAAAACGCGTTACTGATAACTGATCAAGTTGGTATTAAACACCAATAATTAATCAATAACATTACTGATATGGATGCTTGAATTATTTATATATCACAACATGTGTTGTATTTTTGTTATATAAAAATGAACATAAATATATACTAACTCAATGTTTTATACAATAACAAAATCAAACTCTTCAATATCTATATAAAGCCAGTGTTTCAACATTTGACAACTTCATGGCCTATATTTGTACTTCATGTTAAACACCATTACTATAAACATCATGTATGTAATATTAGATCACCAACTTTAGAATATAATCAATGTTAATTGTTCATTTTGGTTATTATTCCATTTTTGTTTGATTTGAATAATAAATGTTCACATGTATTGTGTTCGTCAAAACATTGTTGTTTCAAAAATACCACACATCATGTACTAAAACTGAGGTCATAATATGGACCGTCATGGCCTTTATTGCATGGTAGTTGGATTTACATTTCCCATGCCAATTTTGCATATCAACACCATTGAGCTCGATTGCCCTCGAATATGGAGGTTTACTAGACACAACCTTATGCGTTAATGCTTGTCAATGACACTCAACAGGTTATTGGAAGTTTTGCTGTTTCTAAAGATTCCACCGTTAATTAAAGTGACTACCACAATATATTACTGGAATATTGTTCAAAAGGAGGTTTAGTACTTGGAACTTAACAGTCTATAGTAATAATCAAATATTTCACACATCAGAGTCGCGTGTGGCTTGAGTATCTTGCGCTGTGATGTATGTAGTTGTTTTTCTATTACCATTGTTTGCGTGTAAAGATTTCTTCAAGAAGATTTTGATGAATGTTTCACGAAATTGCTTACTCATGGTGCAATAAAGTACAAAGTTAATTCCATTGTTCAACAATGTCATAATGTCTAATAAATCCCCTAGAGGCGTATATACATTATGGAAAAAGTGATCTATAAGGCCGCTTAACACACTAAGAATTCCTTGGGGTGTATTAGTAAGGATGAATAAGAACACCACTGTAAGCAGCATTCGAGTGGTCCGGTTACTTCTGCTGCTTTTCTTCGATTTCTTCCCAGTATTACTTCCACTGCTTAAAGCACCACTTTCGCCATCTGATAATGGAACTTTATTTAAAAGCCGCTTACGTCTTTTATCTGCGTCTCTCATTGTTTTGAGTAGCAGCAAGCTAAATACAGTTAGCATGAAACATGGCAATAGCTTGATAAATATAGCCTGGATCCAAAAATTAAGATTTTTGAAAATCTTTTCAAACGCAGTAGTATTTTTTATGTCTACCCAGTAAACAGTGCCATTTACAAATGTGCCGTCCTGCAAAGTTGTATTATACCACTGTCCTACAATCTCTAATGTTAGTGAATTTGGTAAACAAACAAACATAACAGCAACTACAACTATAACACAGGCTATTTTTGCCCTTTCAATATTGCAAAGTCTAACACCTCTCCTTGGAAATCTGATGAATACATATCGAAAAACTGCTAGCGTTACGGTTAACCAAATCGACACAGAGTGTACGATGACGCTCATTATTGCGTAGGCCATTTGGAACTGGGCCAGTTGGTATGTGTCACGGGCAGGTTGTATTTCCACTCCATTAATTACATACATGGCTAAAGCCCATGGAAAATACAACGCCATAGTTAATCCGTCCGATATTGCTAGGCCTGTAAGTATTACGTTTGTTGACGTCAGCATATTTTTACGTGTCAACACAACAATATTAAGAATATTCGCCAATACTCCAAATACACATACACAAGCGGCCAGATAACCATGAATGGGTTTATAGAAATATTCAAACTGTTTAAGTTCTGGTATTTCTTCAACGACAGCTACGTAGTTCCCCATTGTAGAAGTCTCATATAGTAAATAGATATCGCTAACATTAATATGTGAATCTGTTTCATTAATAAAATACTTTTGGGAACTATGGACCATAATGGATCTAACAGATTAACAATATATAATTGAGAAGTGAAACGATTTATCACGTTCTCAGATTAATAAGCTTGTCACGTTGTCTGTCCTTTAACTCTTTGAATTCTTCCACCTTTTTGATGTTGATAAAGTAGTGCAATATCTCACGATGACAAATTCACATTTGACACACAAAATACCTGAAAATAGAACATGAAGAAAATGAAAATAAAATGCAACATGTACTAAATAATGTACTTATTAATAAAGCTAAGGATCTCCTCCCTCAAGCATGTCGTAAATTTGGAAAGCCAGATATTTTTAATCTACATTTGATTTTGCTATGAAAATCTAACACAACCGCCCAGGTCCATTCATTTCATATTGTAACTCAACAATGCTAAATAAACGTTAGAGAATACCGAAGGGGCAATCAAAAAATGACAATCTAGAGAAACTGGCAACATAGGATACACAAGACGAAGACAAGCAAAGCAAAAACACAACACAATATGTGTTGGACACCACTATACGTAAACAAACACAAATAACATAAATAAAGACATATGAGCCCTCCTACAAACAACTGGAGGTATAAATGTCATATACAAGATATATGTTAATCTTCTATCCATTTAAGTCATAAACGTATTAACGCTACATATCTTTAAAATGTATCTCACACAGATATAACGTTCTAAGAGTTCTGAAAGTATTAGTCAATAATAGCATGAATGAATTAGATGTCGTTCCATCTTAATTCTTGTTGATTTGTTGATAACATGGTAATAAATCCAACTTAGATTACGTAATCAGCTAATACTCTTTGTCTGAGCAACAGTTTTGGGGCACTTGATAATTGTTATTTTCGATGTTGACTGTTTCAATGTGTTTTGAAAGTTGTAAATTTAATACTCATCGTAAAACTCCACTATCAAAGTGACAAACTACTTAATCAGTTTATTCGGTTGGGCTCTGTTTAATATTTAAGAGTACAAGCTATAAAAACAACATTTGTATCCTTTCTGTCTGCAAGATATGTTTTGATTTGATCCTATTCAGACGCTATTTGGCAGTAAAATTCAGAACGTTCAGAATCAATCAATGATTTCTATAACGTAGTTATATTTAGCTACACTGTCATCATCACAACCTTAGTGTATGCTTAAATAATTTAAGGGCCGTTGTGGTCGTATGGTAGTTGGATTTATAACTACCTATGCAATCAGCGCCTATCACCAATAACCTTGTGAGTTCGAAACCCGCTAAACCACAACATTATATGATAAAGTTTGTCAGTAACCTACGGTAGGTCGGTGGCTTTCTCTGGGCACTCCGGTTTCCTCCACCAACAAAACTGACCGCCACGATATAACTGAAATATTGTTGAAAGTGCCGTTAAACACCATAAACATAACCCTAAAGAATTGACATTTAAAAGTCAAATAGTGCATTTGAACCTCTATATTCCTCAATATTAAACCATTAAATACTTGATATGACGACAACGAGATATCTCGACTTCCCATAGTAATTATGACACAAAGAAATGGATAAACCTTTCAAAACAGTTGAATGTAGTAATCACATCATTGAAGTCCTCCTTGCACAAATTTTGTATGCATGTATAATTAAATGATTATAGTACATGTATGGCATCATTATATCAGCTTAATTTAGATCTTTGATCTTGTCTATTTTTGACGTTATTAGTCGCTGTGTGTGATGCTGTTATTATTCATGTAGGTACAATGTGGGGCTGTGAGGGACCAATGGATGAACGCCCGGTTATATGTGATGGTTGACATGTTACAGGTCCATACATTTCTATTTGGTCATCAGTGCTTTGAACTATTTGTGTAACACAATTGTTGTATGCTTAGATATTGAATAGCCTAAGGTTTCACAAGTAGTAGCATGTGGTGTGACACGTTCTTTGAACTGTAGAGATTTTGCATCGGTCGACGTCGACTCTGTTAGATAGACATGTTCGTAAAATCCACGTCTATCATGTAACAAAATGTTGTCCTCTGACATGAGATTAAAATTATGTTAAGCTGGTCGGTGTAAATGAAATCGACATATGTTTAATTCGTTATTCCGTTTAGAGAACATGACATTGACACTTAAACCACGAAAAATATCCATTGGATATAGTTATGGTTATGATGTTTAACGCCACTTTCAACAATATTTCAGGTATATCGTGGTGGTCAGGTTTATTGGTGGAGAAAACCGGAGTACCCAGAGAAAACCACCGACCTGTCACAAGTCATGGACACACTTTATAGATATCACATATTGTTATATCAAGTACACATCGCCTGAGCGGGGTTCGAGCTCACAACTTTAATCGTGATAGCATTGGATATGGATAAAAGCAATGTCTATAGATTTATACCAGAACTATCACATTCAAATGAATTGTATGTGAGCTTAGAAGGATATAAGACGAACAAATGTTATTGAATTGCGGCGTGCAGCTGTGTTCAATGTGTCGTCCCATTTAGATGTATTAAAGGTTTATAAAACGGAAATTGTGAGTTAACGTTTTGGTTTTCGTTTCTACAAAATAACAAGCCCATATAAATTGTATTGTAACTTCAACAGAATCTGTAATTACAATATTTTCATGTATTCCTTTCGAGTATCAGAGTATAATTAGAGACAATCGACAATTGGTGCGGTTGAAGCAGAAAATGACATTCCAAGTATCAATAACATAGTAGTCAATTGTCACAAATACAACGTAATGTTTGTGTATTTTGTTATTTTTTAATTCTTTAAATCTAATTGCAGTTGGAAATATACCTATTAGTTTGAGAACAAAAACCGGAACGCCAATGGCGAAGAAAAGAAAATTTATTTCGAAGCAATAATTAATAATCATTTATTCCTGTACAAGGTTAAAAATGATTTTTTTTTATGAAATTTTTATATTTTGTAAAAATAACTTAGTATATTGATCATACACTTAGTCAAGAGAACATACACATCACAAAAAGTAACTCTACAGAGAAAAGTGAAATTGAGAAAACAATGGTTATATGGTTCGGCAGTTGACAGGTTTATTAAATCAATATCATCACTACCGGGTATATGATATGCAAACTAATGTACCAACCTAAAGGAGTTAAGGTTGTGGTGTTTAATGCCACTTTCAACAGTATAGTCGAAGACATTTCATGATCGTTTTCAGTGTCAACAAGCTTTCAAAGGTCGTTACATAAATAATAGTTTTGCAACACCCCCTTTCTTTTCTTTTTTGAGGAAATATCATATAATAAGAACAATTATGTAAATTGCTATGTGTAATGTCTTGCTTTTTAGGATGTTGGAAAAATGAAATCCAAGTATTTAAACATGTTCTTGACGTAAGAATCGTGTAATTGGTGAATTAACACTAATGATCGACCAATCTTGTAAGCTAGTATTTCATCAATTTGGATTTGTTGAGTCTCGTTTCTTTTATTTTTCAAAATGGTTAAATTACTATAAAACAATGAAGCACAATTTATGAAATGTACCAGAAAGATAATAAGCTTGTTTTAAGACTAACATTAGTTAAATAGTTGAAGTACAATAAACTATTAAGAAGAAACATTTATCATTTTATACCCCTACTCATAGAGAGGGGGCTATATTGGAATCACCTTGTCCGTCCGTCAACACTTTCGTTATAGATATCTCAGCTTCTACTGGAAGAAATGATTTTATATTTGATATGTGGCTTTGGCATGGTGACTTGTACCGTGTCTCCCCTTTCCAGGTTTACCGCACATCTACTTACTGTTTACCGGGCGACTTAGAATTTTTTTTTATGTTTGCCGTAATGAAAACTTTCGTAACTGATATCTCAGCTTCTACTGGAAGAAATGATTTTATATTTGATATGTGGCTTTGGCATGGTGACTTGTACCGTGTCTCCCCTTTCCAGGTTTACCGCACATCTACTTCCTGCTTACCGTGCAACTTGAAATGAACGAGTGGGGATATTCTTAGCACGACGTAGCGTGTAACATCTTGTCATTTTGCAAATACGCAGTGTTAATAGATCAATGATTTAATAATACGGGGCTGTCGTGCTCCATATCGTATGATAGTTGGATTTACACCAAACCTGTGCAATAAATACCTATCAACAGTAAAGTTGTGAGTTCGACCTCTTCATGGCCATGTGTACATTATACAACATTATGTGATAAACTTTGTTAGTGATTAGCGACATGTTGGAGGTTTTCTCCGGGTACTCTGGTTTTCTCCACCAATAAATCAGACAGCAACGATATAACTGAACTATTGTTGAAAGTGGCGTTAAACACCATAAACCATCCTTGATATAACAACACGGAAACATTTTACTCACATTTGCTTCATAACGAAAACAAACAAGGGCATTGATATGATCAACCGATATTAATACGTGTATCAGACATGTCACGAATATCAGATATCAACAACAATTGCATATACATGCGATTAGTTTTGTGGACAGATAAAATGATCAATTAAACTTATTATTTTATAGATAATATTTCAAAACGTTATATGTTCTAAACTGATCAAAGCATATTTTCCATGGCAGATAATTATGTTCTTTGTTATTACAAAATATATAGATACGGTCATTTAGTTACAGTATCATCTTATTCTAACAATGAAGACTTAGTACGTAGATCGATCGGTATTAACGAAATTGTCCTACCGAAGATCAGAACAGATAAATCAAAGCTCATTATACGAAATCATCGGAAATCGCCATTAACACCATAAAACCCAAGAGAACATGAACATAATGATCCATGTAGAGACAACCTAATGTCATATTGAACATAAATAGATAAAGTCCAGGGGAACTAGTACAGCAACAGTATTATAAATGTATTATCATATGTTAGTTATGTCTGTGTTAAATAAATGTTAGAGAATACCCAAGGGGCAATCAAAATTGACAATATAGAGAAACTTGCAACATAAGGTACACAAGACGAAAACACACACTATAGGAGAACAGTTCCCCCAGGAGTAGACAATAATATAATATTGTTGTTCGGAAATACCTAAAATATAACGGTTCATTGCGGAAGTTAACATGTCTCCTTGAAATCAAATATCTACTCACACGTACATTGAATAATTGTATTTAACCTGTTACATAGAGGGCATGCTATACAGTTCATCGGCCCCATTTGTGAACCCAATAAGCGGCATTTGCTTTCAAAAGTGTTTTAATTGCGAGATTTGGACTTCAGAGGCAAATATAATGATCATTTACACCATTTTTTAATACAAAACGACAGAAAACCAATTTAATTAAAGATATGTCGTTACAATGATCATATACTCCCCCTTTTGAAATGTTAAAATACTAATCGTACTATGTTATAGATTTATTATTCCAATCAACCTTTTTTTGACGTCAATGAATAATTTACAGAATAAATGTTTTTTTCGCAACGACGGTAAAAAGTTATAAAATTAACCGACTCGTCATTTGTATGCACGTTTTATTGACGTCAAGCAAGTTTCCTGGCAGCATTTCCGACAAAAACAATGGCTGACATACCGATTGTGAAAACTCCGTATTCATGTTAAATTGATTTGTAATATCTACCTTTAATTAACCTCTTACATGAAAGGCATGTACGGATTCTGATTACCCCTTTGGTATCTTCAAAGTTTTCTTAACAAAAACTCTAGTCCCATTTTACAGATAATCTTGGCATATGGTTTCACGTATCAGATCATTTTATTTATAAACAAAAAGGTGAGCAATTGTGGTGATCACTATGTGTGACTCAGAGCACGCATACATCTTAGACTTTATGTTCATATTCTATAGTTTTGACTCCCTCATCTTAATTAGACATGTGTTTGAGATCATTTTCTGTTCTGCCGTGTTGTTTTGATAATGGAAAACACCAGTATGGCAAATTAATTCAATAAAAATGCCGATCACCAACGCCTTGACAGGAAGCATTTGTCAAAAGTAATCCTTCTATAAGCCTATTTACGACGCCAACTGTATGTCCCTGGATGTCAGTATATATCATTTACTTTAAACAAGTGCGGTTTTACGTCGAATGTTATAAATTCCAGGATGTTACAAGTAAATGCAATCAGCAGGACGCTTGACCGTTTTTGTCTTAGCGTATTCCGACGCAAGAAAATAGTCGACCAAAATAACAAAATAGATGAACATACAACAAGTACAAAGACAATTGATTCGTCATAGAAGCTACCGACTTTTCAAAGTAAAGAATAGAACAAAGACAAACACTATCCAATCATTAATCTTCTCCGTTTGTTGAAACAAAAAAGACAAGCTATTTATAAGAACTGAAGTAGCGCTGGAGATGACACGAAATCCCCATACATCACTAACCACAATAAATAATCATAATACAATTCTACAATGCATGGGTAATTAACACAATTAAGATTAATACATATTCTCGTTTGACTACATCATCAATTGATTACAAGCTAAGTATCCTAATATATTACACTTTGACCTTTCAAATACTAAAATGTAGGATACAACAAGTGAATGCATTTCTCTGACGTCACACTATTGTGTGAGCAATGTATTATTTTAAAGAATCTACAGTGTATATATAGATTCTCCTTCAGTTGCCCGTGGGTTACGATATTTCTCTACTGAAGAGAGTTTAAAATTTTAAAATTAACTCTCAAGAGTGGAGAAATATCGTAACGCACATGGGCAACTGAATGAGAATTTGTTTCTTCCATTATTTAACACGAACTTTATTTCAAAATCCGTCAAACGAGTCAAACGAGTCAAATGCGGGGAAAGGCACGAGACATTTTAATCCTCTAGATGATTACAGATTTTTCCACTACTGGTTCAGCGGGATTAAAACGCCGTAATAATGGGATAATCTATTTTTCTTGCGTATGTTATCTTTAATCTTTTATCATTGAAAAAAATTGTTTTATAAATACATTTGTATTTAGTATTTCTAGATATCAAATACATGTTCGATTATCTATATTCTACCTTAAGCTTCAAATTTCCACCTACCTATCCGGTAATGGTGATCACACTAACATACTGTATAATTAATATATATGACTCTTGATAATAAACTTTATTAAAAAAAATATCAATAACTCTAATTTATCAGCGTATAGAAGGCATGCTATTTCAACTATGGCATAATTTATGTTCAGAACTGACGAGTACGTGAACTTTTAAAATATATCGTCGCAATAAAACCAACAGCTACAAAAACGACCGCTTGTACTGACAAATCAGACAGACTATGGGTGAACATTTGAGAGACATGCTGTATTTTAATATAACCGAGAACGGACAGGATGTATTCCAATTCAAATTAATCGTGTTGTTCTTAAAATTAAAAGCCTAGAAACATTAATCGTACAGTTTATACGGGCGCCACTAGTTTATCAGGAATCTCCTACCCCTCCGGAGCACCTGAGTTCACCACCGGTTTTCAGTGGGGTTCATGTTACTCGATCTTTAGTTGTATGTGCATATTTTGTAGATCGTTGCTTGTCCTTTTGTCAATTGTGTTGTCTGTTCTTCGTCGATTTACGGATTCTTATTACCCCTTTTGGTATCTTCAAAGTCTTCTTAGGTATAGACCTGACGGGTACGTGCAGTTAAAATTTATTCTCGCAATGAAAATAACAGCTAATCACCAATTAATTACAAATTAGACAGACCATAGGTGAATATTTGGGACACTTACTTTATCTTGATATAACCGAGAAGGGAAAGGATGTATTCCAATTCAAATTAATCGTGCAGTTTATTTTCACATTAAAGGTTAAAACATGTATATTAAACATTGCAGCCTGGCAGTTTTGCTTATTGTGAATACATACATTTAGCTATCAACTGTATTATAACTCAGCATGGACTCAATTTGTATACTCTCAATAGAAGATCAGGGATATGTCGATGACAAACTCGTGACAATGGAAATCAAACGTTTGTCAGGAAATCATGGAATACGTTAAGCTGGAATTGTTTTTCCCTCTTAGCCGTATATTTAAGTTCATATCGTGACCCATCAGTCAGTCTAAGTGCACATGATGGGGTTTTCGAAATAAATGGATGCGGAACATTCACACCTAATTTAGCTAGCGTCGTTATCAATTTACACTAAATGGTTAAACGAACCTTTCAGGCACAGCTAACATTCAACGACTTTCCGTAGGAAACACAGATATATAATTGTGACCTTTCTACACTACGGATACAAAATATCCCAAGAAATGTCGACGAACGCTGTTTTTGTAAGACGAGTTAAAAACACAATTGATACTGAGAACGAAATGTTGCCGAGTACCTATTCATTGGAGAATGTGGGATTGCTTCAGCGTCGCAGACAATTTGCAGCATCTCCTATAATCTCAGAATGTGGACAAACGATGCTTGTTTGGGGCGAGTTAATACATAGCCTAACATAAGAACGAAATGTTACCGACTACCTATCCATTGGAGAATGTGGGTTTGCTTCAAAGAAGTAGATAATTTGCAGCTCCTACCAAGTGTTTGAAATGGTAGTTGGTGGTTCTTTTTAAGTGAAACAATTCCAGCACTACCCAATAAACAATTGCACTGAAACATAAGGAAGACAATGCAAATTGTTGCATCTAATTCAGTTGATATGTCATAGTGCTAAACCAAACCATGGAAATATATAATATTTTGAAACAAATACTTCCGGAGACCAAATATCCGTAATTGTCTTATAAACCACCAGACCAGACTGAGCCTAATAAAAACGTAGATCATATAAAATGTAGTGTGCACGATTCTGGGAAAACCTTCATCCGGTATGCTCATATTCCAAAGATTGGAAAGCTAACTAATATCAAATCCCTGCAACAAGACTATCGACTAGAATAGCAATAGACAGTCTTTGTTTATCTTGTTTGTGGGAAGGCTCATGTCTTGTTTATGCTTTGTATATTTGTTTGCGTGTAGCGGTGTTCAACACATCTTGTGTTGTGTTTTCGTTTTGTTTTTCTTCGTCTTGTGTACTCGGTGTTACCAGTTTCTATGGATTGTCCATTTTTGATTGCCCCTTCTGTATTTTCTGACGTTTATTTTGTACTTAATTTTCAACATGTACTAGCTACTGAGTCTACGTATATGTAGCTTCAAATAAACTTGCATATATGTAGACTTCAATAATAGTCCCGAGAGAATAAGTTGTAATAGATCGCCGGTATGAAGTAGCTACGTCAGCAGTATATTATAAATACCCAAAGGTAATAATGCTTTAGAAATGATGACTTTACTTATATGTCTAGAACATTTTTTTACAAGGACGTGACAATGGACATCATACATTACAAAGATAAAAAGTCAAGAAGTGTAACACATAATTTAGTAATAATTTCAGAAGTACAAATGTACCCATCATTAAAAAAGGGATGGCATTTCTCTCTGAACAGGTCTCTGCAAGGGAAATAATGCTCTATTTCTCCCCAAAAAAATAAATTATTTTGCTTTCCAATCTTTCGATTTTGAGCGTACTTGATGAAGGTTATTACATCTTGAAGGTAGTTTATAAATGTTGCGGTAATGAGTTCTAGAAACCCGTATTTTAAAAGAAAAAAATGTCGACCTAAAAAGAGGGGGAAATGTCGCGGTAATGAGTTGCGGAATCTTGCAATGTCGTGACAATGTGTTACATTACAGAAACGCGTCGTGCGCACTACATTTGATGTCTATGTTTTTATTACAATATTTTCAGTGTAGAGTCTGAGTGTCAGTTCTTCTGCTTCAAGCACAGAAATAATTCGACCATACTACTATGAACGAAACTAATGTGAAGTAGGTACTGATATATACAGGCATGTGAACGAGGAATCACTTTCGTTAAAACAATATTCGCAAATTGCATTGGGCACAAGTTATTACAACAATTATATAAAGTCCGCCCCCTACAATTTACAGCGAATTATATACATGACAGCATCAATACAATGAAATTAATCAATTTACATCAAGATGTATAAAAAAAATCAAATATGGAGAAAGAATCAAACAAAGAGACATAGTGTTTATTAGTATAGGGAAGAAATGTTTATAAAAAATAAATAAAGGGGGAAAATAGTTGAGACTGCATGGTTAACCACATCTATTGCTACCTTTTTAGAAAGGAGAACCGCGCAAAAAATATCCTTGTTTTGATCCATTGAATGTTCTGTATTTCCATTTAAAATGATATTCAATTCTAATTCCCATTTCGGAATCACTTAAAACACTTGAACAACATGATGGGGTTTAACTAATTGTATGGAATCTAACCTCCTCTCTTAGTAAAATGATACTGTCATGCAAGTATTTTCCTAATGTGAGTTAAATGGTGAATAATGACTGTAAATTTGATTTATAAGTATTGCGAAACCAACCTGGTGATATTGGTGGATTCGTTCACTATCACTGTTAAATTTTTCTTTTATACGAGAAGATTGAAGATGCCAAAGGGGTAATGAGAAGTCGTAAATTGATGAAGGACAGACAGTACAATGACCACAAGGAAAAGTACAAACAATGGTCTCCAAAACACTACACAGAACACTAGAGTTTGAAGAACACGAACTTCATTAGAAAAGACCAGGGTGGAGGGTAAGCAGTTCCTGCTCCAAATACGGCACCCGTCGTATAACTCTCGCCACAAACCAAGTGATTAGTCATGAAAGAAAAAACGATCATATTGTGATTACGAGAAACGGAACATCCCCTTGATCATTTGTGTCACACATATTCTGTTAACCACGGTAAATAATTCGAATTCATGGCTTCAACTTACCCACTATGAACCATTGTGAATCTTAATGTGTAGAATCAATTACTTTATCATTAATTAACATAATGTGGTGATCCATATGGCTAGTCACGTACTGGGTTGGCACACATATTCATAGCATACACTACTTTTGCAAAGAAAAAAACCCCTTCGAATAATGTCTTTTTCCTTGCTTTTTGTCAAGTTATCGAAATCAGGTTTGAAATTAGTTTTAAAGATATAATTCTGAAGCTCACATGTTTGTCTATCCTGTGTATGCCCTTTGGTTTACTTTCCCCCAAAGGCTTTACATTATTTCATTTTCCAGCCTTCCGATTATTAAAGTTATTCCACAAACGCCTCCAAAATTAGATGTTTACGCTTGTATTACTATCACCGGGTCGATACAACTGTTGGTGGACTGCTAGTCCTCGAGGATATCATCCGTACAGCAGTCAGTGCTTCGGCATTGACATGGTTTATTAAATAAATAATGTAATTTATTAGGACATTTGCTTTACCTGTTCACAAAGTCTTTTGAATTACTTTAGCCGATTTGGGCTAATCTATTTAGGCAATATGATTTACATTATTGTAATTTGTTTATTTTTAAAGAAAAAGCAGAGGCAGATACATAACAAAAACATAAAGAAACGTATGAAATGAATAAACAATTTTACACAGACCAAAAACAATTAATCTATGAAAACAAATATTTTGCAACACTGCACTGAAATTTCAAACAAACATCAAGGACAGTTTCAAATGGCAACCACTTTTTATGATTCACTTGCTCCTAATGACATTTTTATTGTTTTGCCTAAACAATCGTTTCACTGCATTTTGTAAATAGTAATTTGCTGACAAAATTTCCTTCTATGGTTTTCTTTTATCATACAAAACACATATTGAGTTTACTTACTCCCAATGACTTTAATTTTTTGGCTATGCAATCATTTCACTATGAATGTAAAAATACTGGGTTGCATTTTGTAAACAGTAATTTGTCGACAAAATTTCATTCTAGATTTTCTGTTATCATACAAAACACATATTGACTTGCATCTTCATGGTGTCTAAAGTATCACGTTTCCCGAATCTGATATATACCCATTTTGTCACGTTTTTTCCCCACGGAATACAATCTCGTCAATCTAAATTGAAATGTTATTTCCAAAATTTTACGTGAAATGAATATTTATACAGAGATGACTGCCACCGAATTGATAAAATGTTCTAATATCCAGTTTAACTGATTTCATCTTTCTTTTCGAGATAAAATAGAATTTCTTTTAGTATTTGATTAATCGGTATAATTTGATATTGTACAATTTGGAAGAATAACAGTTCTTGGAAAGAAAATCTTCACAACGGATACATCTGTTATAGATTGCGACAAATTAAAACATTTTGGGATTGTCCACAGCTACCCACTAAAGCAAATGTGTTTTGTTTTATCTTCGTGTCGTGTCCCAAAAGTTTCCAGTTTTCTGGATTGTCCATTCCTGATTGCCGTTTCGGTTTTCTCGTTTATTTTCATCGTTATATCAGTATAGTTCTGCAGAAATACATTTTGTAAGATGGGAAAAGAAGAAAGCAATATTAAACATACACAAATAAAATAATATCAAAGTAGATGAAGAAGGAAAAGTTCAGAAATCAGAAAAAATACAAGGAATATAGAGATCCACATAAGTAAATAAAGTTTATCAATGACTTGAGGCAGGTCGGTGGTTTTCTCCGCGTACTACGGTTTTCTCCACCAATATAACTGAATAGAACAATATAAATGAACTATTGTTGTAATTGGCGTTAAGCACAATAACACTAACCCCAAGATAAGTAAAACGACAGCTCTACAGCTCCCAGTTTATCAAACCATAAGTTATGGGAAAAAGTTTATATGGTGATGGTCAACAATTCCACAATTATCAACAAGGTGAACTCCTCTCGCCTCAAATTACTGAACATAAAAACAAACACGACAAATGTCGTTAGGATTCCTGATTATGGTTTGAGCTTATGCATACATGCAACTTACTGTATGTCTTAGTATCTGTGTTCTTATTGAATGATGAGCAAATTGTGATCATCCCACTTATATTATACATTGTGGAATTTTATCAAAATTGATTTCCCCCACAAAAACATACCATTATTATATATTGGTGGAATAATTCTGGATTCAAATACAAATATTTATATTACAACAATTTTATTTAAATTGATTCTCCCCCACAAAAACATACAAAGACAATTTCACCATAATATATATGTTATATATCAATAAATGTCGTGCATGCCATAATAACGAAGCCTATTATCTTTAAAATATACTCAGTGTTAAGATAGATCAAAGAAACAATGATCAAACGTCACCTTAAACACAATAATGAAATTACAAACGTTCTCTTTATAGAAAATATATGCCTTGCACAGTGCGATAATACAAATAAAAAATGGAAACTGTCCAGCAAGTCGACAACCATATGCCGAATATTGCATTCAATAACAATTAACATATGATGCTTGGATCATTGAAATCGTCAGGTCAGGATATTGGAGTCTGATAAGGAACGTAAATAGTCGGATTTGCTTTCTTAAATACCCATTTACGACTATTAGTGGAAACAGATTACTTTTCCTAGAATCAAGTCAGATAAACGTACAAATAATACAGCCGCTATTGGGAATCTATTACAGACAAAGTTTTATTATTCTGGTGAAATCTTTAAGAACTATATTTATAAGACATCGTAAATTCATCCCAGCTAGCCAATAAAATGAAGAAAAAAAATACCACATTGTGGAAACAGTTCTAAGGAAACATTAGATAATGCCGAAGGGGCAATCAAAAATGGACAACCCTGAGAAACTGCCAACATGGAAAAACGAAAAAAAACCAAAACAAACACAAAACACAACACAATAGAAAAATCGTAGAAAGAGGCAAAATCGATACAGCTTACGCACAAATACATGATCGCTCATTTCCTGGCTTGGTGTAGGCTGTTCAAACAAAAATGTCGGGATTAAATTAAGTTTTATGGGCCCAAACCTACCCTATTAGTGAAATGATAATGACATTTGTTTGAGACACAGAGAAACAAAAATGAAATGCAAAACACTCCATGCATTATCATGATAATTAAGCATTGTCTCTAAAACGAAATAAAACTATCAGAAAACCTAAGGGCAATCAGGAATGGACAATCCACAGACATTGGCAACATCAAGTACACAAGACATTGGACATACTCTAAGTAATCAATGCATGTTAGAGGAAACCGAACGGACAATAACGATTAGACAATTCAGAGACACTGGCAACAGTTGCACAAGACACAAGACGAAGATAATCGAAGCAAAAACACAACACAGTACTGTACTTCAACTCTATTCTAGATGTGACATGTATTCATTGACTATGGCAATAATTTGAGTTTACAAAAATTATTGGTTGTCACTCGAGACTATCATTGTTTTAATACTACAATATCGATGTTATCCCAATTATGTGACAGAATACGACACCTGGTGTCATATACATAGTTTTTACATATCAATTATATTTATTATACATAAATACCATATAATCAATTATTAATAAACATTTAGATATTAAATTCAAAGTCCTTGATCGAGATTTGTACGTCTACTAGCAAAACGTTAGTGGTTTGCCATATTGTCTTTTAAGTTCAACTTTCAACAATATTTCAGTTATATAGTGGCGGTTAGTCTTATTTGTGGATGGAACTGTAGTACCCGAAGAAAACCACCGACCTGTCACAAGACTAACTTTATCACACAATGTTGTATTGAGTTCACCTCGCAAAGAACGGGGTTCGAACTCACAACGTTGGTGGTAATAGAAAATAATTGCACAAATAGTTGCTTATCCAACTACCATACGATTACTACCACGACAGTACTTACATGAATGAATTCAAATTAGTTTGTTATCGACATTGGAGATGTAATTGATTCTAATTAAAGGCAACAATATATTAGGAAGTGTAATTGGTATTTGTCCTAGATATCATGTCATACAACGGCTACGCGTATAGCATAGCTTCAATTAAAACGGCACCAGATTAATTTTATTACCAGAAAGAAATCGTGTGCCAGTCATCGACGCAAAGTCAATGACTTTTTACACTCAAGACATGCGTTTTCTTTGAATTAAACATATTTTATTGCTCTAATATAAGCAATGAGATTGGGCACAAGTTATAACAACATACTGGTATTGTATCTAGGAGCCATGTTCCCACAATGACGAACGCGAAATACGTCGTGTTAAAACAACAGAAAGTTAATCAGTCTCCACAACAACGGCGAGGGCGATAACATGCACACGGATTTACAGCTTTCTAGTTGTTGGGAACATATTTCGACTTTAAACATGCATGAATAGCTTAGTAAAGGTACCGCCATATTCCAAATTGAATTTTCAGGAGAAATATTTCTTCACCCAAAGCTGGTGTAATATTACCTTAAATTATGGTTGCTAAAGGTTAAACACTAAATATAATATTGAAATTGGAGAAATCCCTCGATAAACTCTTGCAAGACGGTAATTATTGTAGTCAAGTTCCAATTTCATAATTCTATTGAAATATTAGCTGGACTTTTCACCATTATAATTACAACTACGTATGTCTGGAATTGTGTGTTTCTTTTGATAAAATACCTTTCCTGTATGTCATAGCATATATAGATTTATCTGTGCTCACCTCCGCAGGTTTCCTTTAGGAAATAATATAATGCATGAGTTTTGTTTTCAGTTCAAATCAAATATGTAGTGTTTTTAAGTGATATAAATTTGCTACAAACAAATAATAATAAAGCATGGGACGTACATAATAAAAAAATAATATCACATTATTTTTAATATATACATGTATATTACAAGTAAGAAATAGTCAAGAGTCTCCCGTCCTCTGTCCGAAATAAACGTTAGAGAAAGCCGAAGTGGCAATCAAAAACGGAAAATCCAGGAAAAACTGCCAACATTGGGTACACAAGACACAGGACGAAGACAACAAAAACAAAAGACACAACAAAGAAAACTAAAACGACGAGAAACACGAACCGCATCAAAAAGCGGAGGTGAGCCCAGTTCCTGTTAGAGAACCTCGTTTTTGAACGTTTTTTCTGTTGAGTTTGTAGTTTTAATGTTTATTTCAAACTAAGGTAGCAGGTATGATTGTATATCGCTTAAATATAATAAGTACAAATACTTTGACATAACTTCAAAGATTCAAGACAAAGACAAAGTGGAGTACGTCTGTTCAGAGATGCGAACTAAATTGAGGTTATCTATGAATGCGGCAGATTGAACTTACATTACATTATTTAGAAAGTGTAAAATGTTTAATATGAGTATATCAAATAAAAATGTCAGTGTTGAAACCATGACTACTGGTCGGTGGTGATTTCATCCAGGATTAATAGTAATAGTCACCATAAATTAATATAAACATAGCTTGACCTTTTATCATTGAATATTGACATTATAAAACTTCAATACAATTTATGTATTAATTTTAATCATTCGGATGGAACATTTCCCTGTAATTTATTTACATTAAGATGATGAGTTCTCCTTTGTTTGGTGTAATATGATGTAATGACGTGTCAACAATCAATTCATTCGGAAGATTACTTATTGGCAATTCTTGGAAAACACAGATAAAATGTTTACGTTACAATATTTGATATTTTCCATGTAAATTTGTCAACTATAAATCGTCCTGAAAAGTCAAAAATGCCAATGGTATGTTGTGGTCTTGTATTGTTATCTTGTAATCGGAGTAAAAAACACCATCAACGTTTAAGAAAGGTTAAGTATGACAATTAAAATGACCATGAGAAAATACAGAAAAAACGAAACAAAAGCCATAGAAAAAACAAGGAAGAAGCAAAAAGAAAAGAAAACAAATACAAAATACAAAAAATATGGAAAAAACATGTCATTAAAACCTGATATTCGCCTTGCGAGATAAAATAGCATCTCGACTATTAAAGCTATATTTTTATAGCGAGTGTGACTGAGTGGTATAGGGCATTGGAAATAAGGTTAAGCGATTTGTTCTATTGTGTATCAAAGGTGTGACTTCGATTCCCGTCGAGAGAACGAACAAATTAAAACAAATATCAGCTCTAAAATCTACTTCTAACACCAAATTTCACAAAGACAAGTGGTGAGACAAGAGAACACACAACATTACATCTAGAGTTAAACACCAAGACAATAGATAAAACAGCAGTAGTGAAACAAGAAAATATATAAAACAAATTCGATGCCACTGAGCGTACTTGATGAAGGTTGTTCCAGAAACCGGTCATGCGCACTAAATTTGATATCTACGTTTTTATTACAAGTGATATTATTCAGCTATTAATCAACCCAATACAGGTTTGAACACATGTTTATGGTGTAATACTAGATTGAGTTAGTGTCGCGTTACGTCTGAGCTCTATTAACACTGTCTATATTAGCTAATGTGCTTCCACCTTTACTGTATCTCAAGAGACAACAGCAAGCTATGCTATCCATTTCAGATTATATATGTTATAGTCCATTTGATGCCGATAACTATTCACTCGTTTTATTCAAGATTTGTAATTTGAGACTGCTATTTCTACATCACCAACATTATACTGTTAAAGTATTATAACGTAATGACAATAGAAGATAAACAATTCCATTTAATACTTAATCTAAAGTTATCTAAAAAATCTTCAAATGATTTTTTTTTAAAGATTTGG
Source organism: Gigantidas platifrons (assembly GCA_002080005.1). Lineage (NCBI taxonomy): Eukaryota > Metazoa > Mollusca > Bivalvia > Mytilida > Modiolidae > Gigantidas > Gigantidas platifrons. Next base: position 321,173 of record MJUT01023803.1, read on the forward strand.
TAGACAATTATTGGAATCTCAGTATCTAATGTATTCCTAAGGACCGTCGTAGTCGTGGTAGTATGGTAGTGGATTTACAATTACATATACAATCAGTGGCAATCACAACTAACGTTGTGAGCTCCAATCCCACTCTGGCGCGCGGTGTACTCCATATAACATTATGTAATGAAGTTTGTCAGTGACTTGCGGCAGGTCGGCAGTTTTCTCTGTGTCCTCCGTTTTCCTCCACTAATAAAACTGACCGCCACGATATAACTGAATTATTGTTGAAAGTGGCGTTAAACTTCATAACCCTAGCCCTGTCTATTTAATATACTCTTGGACATGTCCACTATATAAATTAACCGTTCATCCCGATGTTGTCTTATACAATGAAATCTCGTTGTATCGAAGTTCAAATGGCGGCTGTCTGGTATCGAATGGTCCAACATACGACGGCATCTCGTTTGGCTCCATTGACTGCATAGCCAACTGCATAGTATCAAAGTATCCACTATACCATTTCAGCTGTTCAAAATCAACTAGGAGTTGAATATATAAATAAATTTTATGCAAATTGCAGAACTTTCACAATCGTCGAGAGGAGGGGTAATGGTGATTTAGGACACTTTCAACAATATTCTAATCGTCAACAAGATGAACAGTATAATGAACGCAATCGTCAAGGAGGGGAGGGGTGTTTGTTAACACAATCGTCAAGGAGGGGAGGGATACTGTTTGTTAATACAATCGTCAAGGAGGGGAGGGACGTTTGTTAACACAATCGTCAAGGAGGGGAGGGATACTGTTTGTTAACACCAATCGTCAAGGAGGGGAGGGATAATGTCTGTTAATACAATCGTCAAGGAGGGGAGGGATGTTTGTTAACACAATCGTCAAGGAGGGGAGGGATACTGTTTGTTAACACAATCGTCAAGGAGGGGAGGGATACCGTTTGTTAACACAATCGTCAAGGAGGGGAGGGATACTGTTTGTTAACACCAATCGTCAAGGAGGGGAGGGATGTTTGTTAACACAATCGTCAAGGAGGGGAGGGATACTGTTTGTTAATACAATCGTCAAGGAGGGGAGGGATGTTTGTTAACACAATCGTCAAGGAGGGGAGGGATACTGTTTGTTAACAAAATCGTCAAGGAGAGGAGGGATAATGTTTGTTAACACAATCGTCAAGGAGGGGAGGGATAATGTTTGTTAACACAATCGTCAAGGAGGGGAGGGATACTGTTTGTTAACACCAATCTCAAGTATTATATATACCATGGATCCTACGAATCCGAAGGATGAGTTGGTTTAAATATGTTCATGAGTAAGATCCATGGTATATATTGTTTGTAACATAAATCAGTATTGGGTGCTTTCGTCGAGGTCCACAAAATCATGGAATAACACTACGAATCCGAAGGATGAGTTGATTTAAATAAGTTCATGAGTAAGATCCATGGTATATATTGTTTGTAATATAAATCAGTATTGGGTGCTTTCGTAGAGGTCCGTAAAATCATGGAATAACATCAAAATCTTGATTTTCATGTTAGACCATGGTTTGTAAAAGTTCGCTATTCTTAGGTTGATTACTGCATAAAAACATCAAAGGAAAAATGCGTATTTATGTTACAACAATGTTTCAATCATCGATAAGATGAAGAATAGAATGAACAAACATTGATTACAACATTCCTAATATGAAATGATGGATAATTAAACACGTTTCAAAAACATCATCCCATTTGTTTTGTAAAGAGTTAATGTTTTATGAATAGCAGCTGGCTTATTTGTATTTATTGACGTATACTGGTGGCCATATATGTTAGATGATCGCAACCGTAAGTGATCAAGTTTACCAGTTGTTTGCCCATGGTCGTGTTTAAGATCTATATATCTAACAAAGAAGTTCCATACAGGTGAACTTCAAATATTTTTGCTGATGTAATGAAGGTATCATTCTTTAAAAAGGTCATAGGGGTCGACCTATATTTGTTGATTCTGCCTTTTGGTCGTAGCAAATGTTATTGTCTGTGACTTTCTGAATATCAATTATTCATTTCCTGTCGATAGATAAATTGTAAGTCTAAATAATACATAGTAAATAGTACTTTGAGTGATTTATTATATTAGTCTTCGAAAAATTTGAAAATACATAAGAGGGATTCAGAAGCTGTAAGTCGTAGAATATCAGACAATACATTGACCAAAAGAAAAAGTACAATAGAACAAGCAATAATCTACACAACTCTACACAGAAAACTAAAAATTGAGCATTGCGAACTCCAGTTGAAACCGGTGATAAATTAAAATCATCCGGTAGGGTGGTAGTTTCTCATCCACTAAACGACACGAACGTCATCTAACATAGATTTATTGATGTTTTGTTTTAACACCACTTTCAGTAGTATTTCAGCTATATCATGGCGACCAGTTTTAGTGATGGAAGAAGCCGGAGAGAACCACCGACCATGGGCAAACAACTGGTAAACTTGATCACTTACGGTTGCGATCATCTAACATATATGGCCACCAGTATACGTCAATAAATACAAATAAGCCAGCTGCTATTCATAAAACATTAACTCTTTACAAAACAAATGGGATGATGTTTTTGAAACGTGTTTAATTAAAACAAAGTATTTCCGTGTTGTTAATGCGTCTTAAATTATCATCTTGTTTAATAAATAGAATTAAGTCAACCATAAAATTAGAACAATTGAATTTAGAATTATTGATTTTTTACTTCCAAACATGTTTAATTACATTAGCTATCAGGCTGGCTAGTGAATCTTAATTGAGAAAATCAAAAACACATTCCATGTACAGTCAAACATGTATTAAGGGGTCACATTTGAGACAAAGAACAAATATTTGTATTTGAATGTACACTATGGCAATATAATATGTAATAACTGACACTGTCCTGCTAAATATATCTGTAATGCATTATATTATATGTATAATGTGAAAGTAGAAAATAAACAATAAATTATATAAATAAAAAGAACAAATATTGCCTTATAGGACAGGTGACATCTTAAAAGGAATTAAATACAAGACAAGAAAAGGTGACCTTGCAATACAGGTCACTGCGTAATAGGGGTGACCTCATGAACGGGTTTGACTGTATAAATGTGCACAAATATCATATGTTTTGTTGATGGTCTGACGGTAGTTATCTGATGTAGACGTAGGTTATTACAGACACGCATCGTACATAGTATATTAGATATATACCATTGCATTATATTTGAAAATGAAAAAAAAAGATACGGATTCAGTCATGTTCTCTACCGGAGAGTGCATTCAGGGGAGATAAACATCTTTTATAACTATCTTTCCGTTTAGCTAAGTTAATATCACACAGAATAAATTACATCATCATAAACTTAAAGGATTTGTTTGTTCAGCGATTTAGAAACGCAATCTTTAGTATACTACAATTATTATTAAAGCATATCCAGACACTTATATAATAGATCATTCGCCTGATTTTGTTTTATGTTTATGTAGTGTCATTTTCAGATTAATAATTATATCAATGATAAAGCATAGCTAACGTAACTAATTGTACGGATAAATTTAAGCATATTTTTGTAGTAAACTAAACACAAGGTAGTTCGAAAGGAAATTTAATAAAGTCAATAAATAATCCCGTTTGTTACCGTCTTGACAAACTTAATTATTTTCTTGTCATTAAATCATAAGAATATGTAACTGAATAAACGTCGTCTACTCCTGAGCAACAATGAATCTGAGAATATCGAGTGACGTTTCATTTACGTTCGGATTTACTCTCAAAGGTAATCATCCCCATCTATCACACTAGAAACCAAATATCTGCTCATTTGTCGATTCCTTTACTTGGATTAGAAACAGTCTTAAGTACAAAATAGAGAAAATAGTAAACATGAATCTCTCCGTACAATTAGACAAGAAGAAGAGCTTGGGGATACCAAAGGGGTAATCAAATCCGTAAATCTAAGAAGGACAGACAACACAATGGCAAAAGAAAAAGGACAAAATGACAAACAATGATTTGCAAAACATAAAACTAAAGATCTAGTAAGACGAACACTACCGGGGGTGAACTCAGGTTCTTCAGAAAATATATGATCAAAATACCATAAAACATAATTCCATTAAATATATCATGTATAATGTTCACGATTAACATGTCTTTTATAATAAAACAGTTCACCCGGTTACATGTCAGTGTTGGTATTTTATTCCACGTGTGGAATGCACTAACAGGATAGGTTTGGGTCCATAAAACCAGTTTAACCACGCCTAATTCTATTGAAGTGCCTGTACCAAGCCAGGCGAGTAAACGGTCATGTAATTGTGTGTTAAGGATATCGAATTGTCCTCCTTCTACGATTTGTCTATTGAATTTGGCATTTGTTCCCGACAGTGTGGTGTGGTTTGTTTTTCATTTGATGATGAAATAGACAAGACAAAAGGAAGGGAAAAAGAGAGATAAGAAATGTTAAATGACAAAGTGACAAAACTTGAAGTAGCATTGAAGCTATCAAGATGTGAACCAAGGTCTGAGTTTTGTTTTCTTAAACAATTACAAAAAGAAATAAAAACGTCAATTATGTTTCTACAAATCGTTGTTACCTTGAAACTGTCATTGATATGAAAAATTTTAACGTTCTACGTGTGCATCTATATACTCGACAAGAAAATACTTCCACTATCTGTAAGGAAATCTGTTATTTGTATGGTCGTACTATATATAAATGGTTAACATATGGTGTGCTGATCACCCAGATTGCATGGGTCTTTCTGATTTCTCGTTTGTATTTACTTTGTCTATTAAAATGAATTGAAAAATCTTGTATAGAAAAAGTTGTTTTTGCTTCATCAGCTCAGAAGTGTACCAATCAGCCTCAAACTGGAATAGATGAAAGGTTCGACCACTTTATTACTTTCAATATGTAAGAATCGAGACTTACTGGCGGTTTCGATAAGTGAACGTTACGATATAGCTGAAATACTGCTAAAGTTGGCGTTAAATACCAATCAATCAATCAATCACTCAATCGATTACAAAATGGTCAATGCAATTAATATTTTTCTTTATTTGTTCGCTTGGTTGTTTGTTTGTGTTTGTTTTGTTTACTTTGCTTCATGAAATAGTTGTTTTACTACATCTCTATCGGACAACTCGTTTAGACGTTGTGAACAGTGTAAAGGTGGTGGCTGTACATACAAATCAAACATAGTACATTTGCACTTCTTAGATGTGATGTCGCAATTATATTTTAAGAGTTCAATTAAATTGCAAAAAAGAGTTAAATTAAATTGCATGTTCAGTTCACATCCAGCAGCAAAAGGTTGAATGATTTCTCAGAAATAAAGACTTGATTCAGATAAGAAACAAAACCATCCTCGACACCAGCTAAACCAAATTGGTTTGCTCTAAGTGGATATCGAATAATTAGTTCCACGTAAATTGACTTCAAAGGCTTGGCTTTCAATGGAATATTTCTTACTGGCGGAAATTAACACATTTTCAATTATTGCTGTTGCAGCTGAAAAGCATTATTTTTTAAACTCATCAATATTAGAATTTCATTTTATTTAAACAGTCCTCCTGGTTCAAATAATATTTGCAATCTTCTTGGTAATGATAATGTCCAGTGGCAAAAACAATTCCGTATCATACCATCTAGTAACAAAATGGAAGCAAATGGATAATTGCTTGTATGGATGATCTTTTAATGAAAAGAAATGGCAATACATATTAAAATGAAAGTCAAATAAACGTTAGAGAATACCGAAGGGGCAGTCAAAAATGGAGAATCCAGATAAATTAGCAACATAGGGTACACAAGACAATGAAAACAAAAACACAATATTTATTGGACACCACTGTACACAAACAAACACATATACTGTAAATAAGACATGAGCCCTCTTACAAACAACTGGCGGAAAATACGAACCGAACATCGTTTTCATGCGAAAATATTAGTATATGTTATTTAATTTTTATGTTTTAAATCACGCTAACGTAGGCACACAATACGTTTTGTACCAAGAAGAGTTTGAAGACACCAAATGGACAATCAGAATCCGTACATCAAAGACGAACAGACAACACTATGGTCAACTTAGGATCTAGATAGATATCCATCACATCATGCCATTGTCGTGTTTGTGTTTTAGAGTATCAAGATTTGACATTGAAAATGTTCGCTTTACCGTGATTGGTTAAGCAATTGCATATAGATCATTGTATTAAATGATTCAATTAAAATATATATCCATCACACAATAGACAGTAGACATTGTGGGTGGCATTCTTTTATATCATCATCCATAGTAGAGCATTTAACGGGCTATACAAACAATTTGTAATGTAAAGTAACAATCTAATTAAAGGTTAATGTATGCATTAATTTTGAACATTATATTGTGTTCTATTTGAAACTAAATCAGAACATTTCGATGTATATATTAGAAGCGTCGTATATTATATCTTAGTCGGCATTCGATATGATCGTACTAAATGCATGTTTATGTTGTGGGATACAACTCTGATCTTGCGTTACAAATCATGACAAATATATAACTCACCACTTATACAACATAGACTGGCACCAAGTGGTAAAAGACAGTGAGTAATTAGAGTAAATAGTTCAGACAATACCAAACCAATATCAGCAATTCTACAACAAGGTAAGTACTATGATGACAATACCTGCTCTATTAAAACGTAAATATCTAATTTAGTGCTCATAATGCGTTTCTGGAAGAACCTGCAACAGGTACGCTCAAAGCCAAAAGATTGGAAAGCCAAACAATGCTTGGAAGCGTGAAAACAAAAAGGCCTAAACAGGATAGACAACACCGTTCATTGACACCTATGGCTTAGGGAGGTTGATAAGCATGCTGAGTTGAACTTCATGGTAATAGCTAACCACAGCAACAGGTAGCAGGTCATCATGTATTTCTCTACTAAGACAATTTATCTGGATTCCAAGCAGACATGTCTTTGTTCTTATTCATCAATACTGCTTGTATTTAGGCAAAGGAGAAACAGGAAAAATAGCGATCTTATTATAGTCTTTGATGTGAACCTGATCAGGGATGGAACTTACGAACTTCACCATGGTCGTACAACACACACATTATTACATATTCGATTGGTTCTCAAATACGAGAAAACGGTACACAACATCACAATCCGAATAGTCAAAGCAAACTCGAGTGAAAACCTTACAGTATTAATTTGGATGGGACGGTATAACGCTTCACAATTCGAACAGATAAAGCAATACCAGTGATGAAAAATAAATATTTAGAATAGAAATTATCATCTTGAAAGACAGATACAAGTGAAGCAAAAACATAAAAGTGCAATATTATTTATTGTTGCACAATATTTATCAATGTTCGTAAACGAAATTGAAGATGTGTGCGTGTGTGTGTTCATAAAAGAAATAGTACAGAATGTACAGCTATTGATGTTGGACTCTGTATGGCATTATACAAAAATTGTAGCGGATGTCATTTAACATAAAAGAAAATTCATTCGGAACTCAAACAAAAATGATAAAGAGCAGCCATACCTGTTAATCTGTTTTAACATGGCATTATGTGTTGAACATAACGCATATAACAAAGTTAACATGATATTGTTATCATGAAAAAATTCTTAAAGAGTGATGGTCATCAATATCAACACAATCAGCCCTCGCCTCAACTCATGTTTTAACATAAATCAGACCACGGCATGCGACGTTGACAATCCATGTCCTGGCTTATTAGTCCATATAGCATACACTCTGTGGTTTATATTGACATACTGAAACATATTATATGTATAACATATAGCTAACTATTAAATTATTTTTATTAAATCCCTTTGCCTAGCAAGATTGGAAATAACTTATTGGATGGTCGTGACAAACATATGGTTCCCATGGAGTCCAGTTAACATGTCTACGAAAGATTGGAAATATAATAATGACTGCATTAAATATTACATTTAGTTCTAATTTTACCATGGGACACCGGGTTTCAGATTTACATTGTCAACGGAAACAAAATAATGATAGATTAATTTTTCGAAAATGTCATTTTCCAAAGTGTTGATGAGAATTACTCGGCAGATAAATAATGTGTAGAAACTTGCGTGTCAAGCTAGATTATTATTTGTTATTATAATCTAATAGATTTCTTATGTCATAAAATATTACAAGTTAATTACGACACAGAATATAAATCTTCGAAGCATAAACGTAAATGGTATTTGTAACGAAGCTTTCTAATATAATTTCTGTATATCAATTTTTTTCCCTTTTCGTTGCTCATATATTTAAGTGTCGTATTCTCTTGTGTCCGATATATGTCTCCTTTCGAACACGGTTCTATTGCGCCGTAATATGTAGTGTGTGGGTGATTGTAACATGAGTGCCTTCTTTTCCTTTTATATACCAGAATGTCAGCAATAGCGAAGACTTATGTAGTAATGCACGCCGATACGAGATATTGCATTCTTTAACCCAGGACCGGAGTTTTATTACCCGCAGAAAGTCGTGCAATGATCAACGACCTAGATGTGATATTGCATGTCTTCGCGGTCGATTGTTTAGCTCAGAAAACCCTGATATAGATATTATTTATCCTGAAGTTCATCGCGTACTTAATGCATGCGTATTATAGATCATGATAAAATGTACTTTATCAGAGAGATATCGGATTAGATATAACCATCGTACTACATCTTGAAGCGACTGTTGGGTACTTTATAGGTTTGTGGTTATTGATGAGTTGTTTCTATGTTATAGTGTGCTTACCTGACTCTATTCAAAGAAATTTTCGAGCAAACTGATGTTTTAAAATAATGACCTAGTTTCTCCACTGTTGGGGGAACAATGTCATCTTCTTGTGTACAAAATACATAGGACTGGCTGCAATTATGGGGAATTCTACACTGCTTCATCAGCTCATAATAAGGACGCTTGCTTAAAATAGTCATTAACGGCCCGTTAAAAAGAAACAAAATACAACCATATTCATTGTATACTTTTTTATTCTGTAACAATCTAAACTTCCGCTAATAGCCCAATCCCAATAACACGTGGTAGCAGTAGAGCATATGTTATCTCCGAATATTGCAATTTCACCGATGGGATTCGATCCTGGGACATCTCGCATTGTAAGCCTCCACTCTACCAGCATAGTTACAGGAGATCTCCACTAACGCAGTAAAGAGAGTTGGCTATGAACCTACAACGGTTCCTATAACCTTAGGTAAGGCAGAGTTCCTGTTGCAGCGTTCACGATTCCTTTATTATATACTTGTTCTCGATATTAATATAGCAAAACAAATACTCGTGTAACGTTAAACAACAATCACTAAAAAAGATCAATAATTCTAACATGACCCCCTTCTTTTGCTTTGTTAACAAACGAGCGAGTTATTCATTTGGTATAATCTCATTCGGACATGCTCCGGTGAATGTGACTGACCTTTCCATAGGCAGCATCAATTGTAACCCGAATAATGCCGATAGAGGGCGCAGTATTATTCGAGTTACATAAATTGTGTGCGACATATTCCGCAAGCGTAAATATAAATTACCGTCTTCCAATCAAAGTATACTACTGTATTTGTACTCTTAGACATACATGTATCAGATTCGAAATAAATCATGGAAGCCAGAATGTGTTTTGAGTTTTAACATAGATTGGCGGATTTTAGTAAATTTTATCCCTCCCTGCTGGCTGGGGATAAAATACTAATATCCGCTAATCCATGTTAAAACTCCCAACACATTATGGCTTCCATGATTTATTTCTTAAATATATCATATACTTAAAGACCGTGCTGTGTAAATGTGCGCATATTTTTCGCATTTACCACTTGTCATGTACACTTGGTGTATTATATTAGTATCTGAATATTTGACGTTGCTACCGCTATACATGATGAATCTCAGAAAAGTTTCAAGATACCAAAGAGGTAATCAGAAGCTGTAAATCTAACAAGGACAGACAAGACAATGGCTAAAGGAAAAAGGGCAAAAGAACAAATAATGATTAAAAAAACATTGCATAGAAAAAAAAAGATCGAGTGACACGAACCCCACTAAATACCGTGAACTCTGGTACTCCGGATGGGTAGGTAGTTCCTGCTCCACATATAACACACGTCGTTGATAGAATAACACAGAGCATGATTGGCGACTTTGATATATATATTGGTCAATAATATATAATGTTAGGGAACCCCGACAATTATAATACTACACAGCCTATGTTTGTTATTTGTATTATTGTTGATGATACAACCCTTGATATTTATACGAAATCTGTATCCGTCGTGTGTATTGTTGTTGACGATACAACCCTTGATATTTATACGAAATCTCTATTCGTCGTGTGTATTGTTGTTGACGATTCTGCCGTTTATATATATTGATACAAAATCTGTATTCGTCGTGTATATTGTTATTGACTATTCTGCCGTTTATATTTGTACAAAATCTTTATTCGTCGTGTGTATTGTTGTTGAATATTCTGCCGTTTATATTTATACGAAATCATTATTCGTAATTGGTATTGTTGGTGAAGATTCTGCTGTTTATATTTGTACGAAATCTTTATTCGTCGTGTGTATTGTTGGTGAAGATTCTGCTGTTTATATTTGTACGAAATCTTTATTCGTCGTGTGTATTGTTGGTGAAGATTCTGCTGTTTATATTTGTACGAAATCTTTATTCGTCGTGTGTATTTTTGTTGACGATTCTGCCGTTTATATTTGTACAAAATCTTTATTCGTCGTTTGTATTGTTGTTGACGATTCTGCCGTTTATATCTATACGAAATCTTTATTCGTCGTTTGTATTGTTGTTGACGATTTTTCCGTTTATATTTGTACGAAATCTTTATTCGTCGTTTGTATTGTTGTTGACGATTCTGCCGTTTATATTTATACGAAATCTTTATTCGTAGTTTGTTTTGTTGTTGACGATTATGCCGTTTATATTTATACGAAATCTTTATTCGTCGTATGCATTGTTGTTGACTATTCTGTCGTTTATATTTATACGAAATCTTTATTCGTCGTTTGCATTGTTGTTGACGATTCTGCCGTTTATATTTATACGAAATCTTTATTCGTCGTTTGTATTGTTGTTGACGATTCTGCCGTTTATATTGATACGAAATCTTTATTCGTCGTTTGTATTGTTGTTGACGATTCTGCCGTTTATATTTGTACGAAATCTTTATTCGTCGTTTGTATTGTTGTTGACGATTGTGCCGTTTATATTTATACGAAATCTTTATTCGTCGTTTGTATTGTTGTTGACGATTCTGCCGTTTATATTTATACGAAATCTTTATTCGTAGTTTGTATTGTTGTTGACGATTGTGCCGTTTATATTTGTACGAAATCTTTATTCGTCGTGTGTATTGTTGTTGACGATTCTGCTGTTTATATTTGTACGAAATCTTTATTCGTCGTGTGTATTGTTGTTGACGATTCTGTCGTTTATATTTGTACAAAATCTTTATTCGTCGTTTGCATTGTTGCTGGCGAAACTGCCATTTTAAATTTGTTTCCCTCCAAATTCTGACGTTTCTATTGCCATAAACCAGAGTATGCATTCATCATTGAAGTTCTTGACATGTCCTATTGTACAACATCGACATTCCTCCTCTACATTGAGATTGATGATACTAACATTAACCTTATTCTTGACTCTTAATTTGTCATTCAGATTCTTGTTGACGATCCTGACATATTTTCTTTTTCATAAATATCTGCATACGACTTATCGTCAGAATATCATATCAATTCCATGATAATTTAAAGACAAAAATATATTTTGACTATTACATGGTTTTCCCAAAATGGGGTAGCAGTTCATTTTCAGGAAACACATGCAGCATATCCCTGAATACTTTACCCCTTCTGGACAATTTAATTTCATACTCGCACTATATTTAAATGTGTGTTGGTGGAAAGAGTTTTTGTATTTTATTTCTTGACTTTGTGTTTCTTCTGATGTAGCTGTTCTTTTCAGATCAACCTTTACTCGAAACATCTTAGAAATGCAACCGGCGGTATAAAGTTGGATAATAAAATGATCAATTACGATTTTAAAAGGCTTTCTCAATGAACGATTGATTTACTCGATTCTATTAAGCCCTCAGTATTACAATTTCCTTGTGTTTACTTCAGTTCAAAGAAAATAAAAATATAATTGATTCTGGATCATTTACAATATAAATGAAAATAAGACATCAAATAATTACAATATATCCGTCGATTAAACATCTTACCTTCGCTTTAAATGAAGCGTTAGAGAATTCTGAAGTGACAATCAAATATTGAAATTCCAGAGAAACTGGCACCACACGGTACACAAGACGAAGAAAAACAAAACAAAAACACAACACAATATGTGTTGGACACCACTATGTGCAGTCAAACACAAACGACACAAACAAGACACGATCTTCTTACAAACAACTGGAGGTAAAGACGAGCCGAACATCGTTCCCATGCAGAAATCGTAACGGACATCACAACACGGAACTCAGAACGTAGATACACATAATAGGACAAAACAAAAAACTAAAAGAAAAAATAGCAACAGGGGCCCCACCAAAAAACCCGGGATGAATTAAGTTTGTTTTTTCCGGTTCCGGAAAATTAGAGAACGTCTCCACAACATTGTACACTACATTTTGCTACGCAAGACATTCATTTTTAGTACCAATTAACGAATTAGAAGAAAATAAAGCAATCAACCCATATCAGGCCGCTTAAAATACAGATGTAGACTCGCCATGAACCTAAAGTTTATGTAGGTGCTGGTAATACAAATGAGAAACGGAGACTATTGCATTTGATGCAGATATGTGTAGAGCTTATCACAGACACCATTTGTGCTTAGTAAGAAATCAAAAGTCAGCGTCTCGGCACCAACATGTTTTAGTAGATATATATATTATACATATACATATTTTAGCTAATATAATTATTATCAAACATAGCTCTCCTCCCCAGGCATGTCGTCGAACTGTGTCGATTATGAGCATACATAATATGGGTACTACAGAAACGCGCCGAGCGCACTAAATTAGACACGTATATCTATGGTTTTATTGGTCTTGCACTTTCAGAAGAAGAGCATAATCATCGGAGTGTCATCTTATTTACCTACCTTGACATGTGTTCATCTATTTACTTAACTCTACAAACAACCATTCCATTAACCAATTGGTTAAACATTGTACGTGAACATTAAAAGCTTGCAGCAATTGTCATACATTGCTAAATATTTGTTGTCTGGTTTTGTGTTGATTAAACTTATGATAATATCTGAATTTGTAAATGTATTATAAGTCCAATGTTGTATTACAAAACAAATATCACAAGATTAATGAGCATCCCGTGTGTATTGTAAACTTGTCTATGACGTCAACATTCCACTTTTTTGCTAACTTTCGAATTCCAAACTGTGTATTTACAATTTGTCATATTGTTTTTTTTCTCGGTATTTTTAATTGATTCGATGGAATATCTTCATTTGTTGATTTCAATACAAATAATTTATCTTTTTTTTTTCTTAAATTGAAATTCAACAAAATGTGATACAATACATGCCATTAGCAGAATGAAGTATTCATGTGTAAACGTTTAAATTTTAGCTGCTGATTCGTCCAATAAATTGTAAGGATACAACACTATGCAAATTAAAATTCCACAATAATCATCATAAAGATATATCGTTGACATATGCTGAGGACTGACTAAACTAATACTACGCGTTGTGATTTAATGCGATCACGATTGTGACAAAATGATTATATTTTTTATATTTTGTTTTGCCAATAATTAGATTTTAGTTCAAAGTGTCTTATGATGACCTTGCAGACTATTTATATAATGACTAATGACTGATGCCATTGGCTGTCTTTAATAGAACTAAACTTATTTGTGTCACGAAGTCGAAGATTAAATATGCAATGCATATGTATAATGTTCAAGATTATATGTTATTTATAATCGCGCTGTGCGTCCTACTGTATGTAAGGGTTGACATTTTACTGACATGTGGACAATACTATGATTACCGCATCATTTCACTAAGAGGTGAGATTTGAGCCCATAAAACTGTAATAACCTGCCATTTTTTGGGGGTGGAAGTGCCTGTACACAACAAGAATAGTAATAGTACGAGATTCCTCTGCCGTTCGACGACCATTTAGAACTTGCTGTTGTCGTTGAACGTCAGACCGCTTGCCATAAACAAAACAGCGGATTTTCCTCTCCCACTCGAGAGAGGCACATTTCCACGTTTTGTGGCTATCAGATTTTATTTTCTATCCAAAACCCTAATATATATCGCTTCACCAATCATTTTTCTATTCATTCATAACCATCTTACCCTCAGAAATTGGTGTTACAGCCCAATTTCCCCAGGCCATATGATTTCGTCATTTTGAAATATTTGTCACGTGACTTCGAGAGAACTACTATTACCGCAATGTATCATGGGAGATGATTTGCATATATAATCTGACCTTGTCCAAAATAGAGGGAAACGTAAGACATGCTCTTTCCGAAGCCCGCGGATAACACTGCCAAATGAATCTTTTCTATCCAACATATTTTGTATTATTTCCTTCTGCTCTGATTTGAGCTGTAGATGGAACTGTTTGTCCTGCAGAATACGCTTTATATCGTCTTGTATGTTTGTTTACGTATGCAAATTTGGCGTACTGCATTTAGTATCTCCCATCAAGCAATGCATTGCTGTCATCTTTCAGTTAGTATCGCGAGATCACGTTAAAAAAATGGCAGTGAAATGACCAAATCGTCGGGTGTAAGGAAAAAACGTGCTGTAATCGAGTGTAACACCACTCTCTGAGGGTAAGATGGTTATGAATGAATAGAAAAATGATTGGTGAAGCGATATATATTAGGGTTTTGGATAGAAAATAAAATCTGATAGCCACAAAACGTGGAAATGTGCTACAAATTAGATGCGGAAAAAAATCCGCTGTTTTGCTTATGGCAAGCGCTCTGGCGTTCAACGACAACAGCAAGTTCTAAATGGTCGTCGAACGGAGAGGAATCTCGGACTAGGATAGTAAGAGGTCGTGTATTTGTGTGTTACGAGTATGTTAATGCCTCTGTCTACGATTTTTATTGGATTCTGGAATAATTTCGACAGTGTGGTATTTTTTGGTTTTTCCGTCTGTCTGTCTGTCTGGCTAGCTGTCTGTCTGTCCTTCCGTCCGTCCCAAGACATTGTTCGTTGCATTTTTCTCAGCAACTATTGATGGCAGAAATCTGATATTTGGTCACAAGCTTTATATAGGTATCCCTTATCGTGGGAAGCGTTGTTGGACCCGTCAAATTCCTACTTCCTGTTTGTCGACTTGGTTGGTTTTTATACACATTGAACATATATGCGGGGGTATCATAAGTGAGCATTAGCTCACAGTTCATCTGGGTATGTCATATAAATATTCTAGAATAACAGTTAATGAAACCTTCGACATAGAAGCATTGTCTCAATGCTATTAAACAAGAAAGACAGATTGGTCATTTAAAAAATGTGAAGGAAAAGAAACACTTGACTCGTCTTGAACCTTTCATAGTTCACGTTAAGAATCAATGTGGAAATTGAAATAGTCAATCATAAACGACACCCCAAAGATGTATTGATAATACATTTGCATGTATGAAATGTTCCATTATGTTATGTCACATTTTGCTCTTTAAGAATCAATCTTTATTTTGACGACATGAATTATATTTAGATTGAATTTCAGGATTGCTTTATTATATTGGAGTAATTATTATTACAAGTAAGGTTCACCTCAATCAGGAATACATGCATCCAGAAATAACCAATTTTGTGTCTTCAAAGACTTTACAATTCATTCAATGGCAATCTTAAAATCAGTGGAAAACCCTATAGAAGGAATAACATCATTGTAAATTGTTCATAAACAAAACGTTTGAAAATAACAAAGGGATAATACCCTGTTAATCGAAGAATTACAAACAATACATTGGTCAAAAGAGAAAAGGACAAACATTGATCTACAAAACACTACACAGAAAACAAAAGATCGAGCAACGCGAACACGTCTAAAAACCGGGAAGAACTCATGTGCTCCGGAAGGATACATAGTTCCTGCTCCTCTGGTGGAACCCGTCTGGTTGCTCTTGTTACAAATAGGGTTGTGTTTTATCATTTTTGCAGTTCATTTTCAAGAATTATATACTTACATATATATTATAGCCCTTTCTGAACATTTGCTTCCATTCTCGATGTATATAGGAATTATTGTTTGCGAAAAGTAGTGCCGTTTGTGATGGCCTTTATGTTTGAACTGTTGCGCGAATTATCATTAAAAAAAATGTCACCAGTGGCTTAATGTTGGATAAAAAAAAACCCGATCAATTACAATTTAAAAAGGCTTTCTCAATGAACGATTGATTTACTCGATTCTATTAAGCCCTCAGTATTATAATTTCCTTGTGTTTACTTCAGTTGAAAGAAAATTGAAAAAATAATCGCTTCTAGATCATTTACAATATAAATGAAAATAAGACATCAACTAATTACAATATATCCGTCGATCCTGGGATTAAACATCTTACATTCGCTTAAAATTGATGTTTTTGTTTTGGTGGGAGGGCCCCGTCTACACGACATTTTTGTACTTAAAATTGCATCATGTTTAGAATCAACTGACGAAATAATAAGAAAATATAAAAAAGCAACATATCAGCCCGGCAATAGTACATGGATATACTATATAATGCATCTTGATATGAACATCTCTTGGCAGTTTATGTTTTGCAACTGACGAAGACGGTTGTGCCGTCCACATTTTTCGGCAATACTTTGTTTAAATATGTTCATAATCTCCATGAAGAGACATTTTGTTTGATTGTACATTGTGTTAGATACCTTTAGCAACGAAGAAAGCGCTCGTTTTCTAAAAAGAGGAAACCACCTATACAACGTACATATATCTTCCTTTTTTTAGTTGCTTGATATATACCCACATATTTTACTTAAAAAAAAAGAGAAATCCACTGATCAGATGAAACATACTATCTCTCTTTGACATCAGTTCTTTATTGAATGAAAAAAAGTTGGGGAATACCGAAGGGGCAATCAAAATGGACAATCCAGAGAAACTGTCAAAATGGGGTACACAAGTAGTAGACAAACAAAACAAAAACGCAACACAATATGTGCTGGACACCACCATTCCCAAACACACAGAAATAACGTAGATAAGACATGAGCCCTCCTACTCTTAGAGTAGATGATATAGCATACCTCCTACACTTAGAGTAGATGATAGAACATACCTCCTACACTTAGAGTAGATGATAGAACATACCTCCTACACTTATTTTAGAACATACCTCCTACACTTAAAGTAGATGATAAAACATACCTCCTACACTTAGAGTAGACGATAGAACATACCCCCTACACTTAAAGTAGATGATAGAACATACCTCCTACACTTAGAGTAGATCATAGAACATACCTCCTACACTTAAAGTAGATGATAGAACATACCTCCTACACTTAGAGTAGATCATAGAACATACCTCCTACACTTAAAGTAGATGATAGAACATACCTCCTACACTTAGAGTAGATGATAGAACATACATCCTACACTTAGAGTAGATGATAGAACATACCTCCTACACTTAGAGGAGATGATAGAATATACCTCCTACACTTAAAGTAGATGATAGAACATACCTCCTACACTTAGAGTAGATCATAGAACATACCTCCTACACTTAAAGTAGATGATAGAACATACCTCCTACACTTAGAGTAGATCATAGAACATACCTCCTACACTTAAAGTAGATGATAGAACATACCTCCTACACTTAGAGTAGATCATAGAACATACCTCCTACACTTAAAGTAGATGATAGAACATACCTCCTACACTTAGAGTAGATGATAGAACATACCTCCTACACTTAGAGTAGATGATAGAACATACCGCCTACACTTAGAGTAGATCATAGAACATACCTCCTACACTTAGAGTAGATCATAGAACATACCTCCTACACTTAAAGTAGATGATAGAACATACCTCCTACACTTAGAGTAGATGATAGAACATACCTCCTACACTTAGAGTAGATGATAGAACATACCGCCTACACTTAGAGTAGATCATAGAACATACCTCATACACTTAGAGTAGATGATAGAACCTAATTATAACATAAAGTTGTCCTAGTGTGTATCTAGGAATGTTTACGGTCCAGTGTTTAGTCATGAATATTTACAAAGTTACTGGACAACATTTCACTATCAGTCTCTATTTGAACATTTGCAGTGCCATATTTCCCCATGCGACGTCAACATATTCCAAACATCAGTCGAATGTAGGTAAAGCAAATCCTTTCTGGGGTTTTTGATAACTATGATCAATTTGAACTTTGTCAGTTATCTCAATTTGAAGTTTGCAAACATTGCATTGTTTGATTTAATCTGGATTTACATGCATTTGTGTAAAAATATGACGATATCCGAATGCAAAAATATATACATTTGTATATATATATATATATATATTTGCAAACGTGTTTTTATGTTCAATGTTGTGCTACAAAAATATAATTACAAGATCAGTGCCTATCTCAAGGGTATTGTCTTCATTTGTTCCGAGATGATTTGGTTTTGTTTTTATAATAAGATGTATAGCTATATGACTACAGTAGAAATCATATGTATATGACGATTGGATAACATCATTTAACGCTAGATTTGTTTGCAATATTTGGATGTCGGCATGTATAAAAAAACAAAGGTGGCTGTCCTTTGAAATTCGATCTGTTATTGATGAATGATTGGTGTATTGAATATTTATACAAAAATCCCTTTGGAATATATGATAGTTAGTAATACAGGATATATTTACAATAAAAACAAATAATAAACACGGCTTACTGCTGTGATCGCGTATATTTCTACACAATAAAGATTTTCAAAAAATGTCAAATAACATCTACTGACATTTAATGACTCATTGTAGAAAAATTATTTCAGGCTGTATAGGACTTAATGCATTTATGTCTATTTTATTTTGAGTTCGTGTTCAGGTTTATTAATGTTTAATGCGTTTTTATAATTTTCTGCTTGTTTAATCTGGTTTTAATATTCGAATTTAGCATAAAGTATTTATAAATGTTTTATAAGTCCAGAGCTGTATTACCAAACAATCATGAACCGCTTTGGTGGTGTAATGCTTAGCATGCTCGCCTCGAGTACGATTGATCGTGGATTCGAGCCCCGATCGGGTGAAACCAAATAATATGAAATTGGTATTTGTTGATTCTCCGCTAAGCACGCAGCATTCAGGAGAAAAATTAAAAACTGGTTAGTTCGGAAACGGGGATAATGTGTCCGAGTGGGAACATGTCTATCCGCGGACTGCTGTATCAGTGAGCTAGCACTATACAAATCTAACTAAGCGTGTTGGTTTAGAATAAAGCGGACCTCATCGTCATCTCGTACACGGTATAGCTGTGAAATTGGTGAGTTGGCGTAAAATAACAATCACGTACTCGGTCCAAACAGTCATCACACGATCAATGAATATACCAAGTAATTGTCTCCCTTTGTTCCCAAATGATTCGGGTTTATTATTAGAAGTATAATTATGATAGTAGAAATCGTATATTTGAATGTTGAATAACTATCTTTAACTCTAAGTGTATATTTATCAAGTTCATGTTATGTTTTTCATGCCATTAAATAGTTGCTTGTTTTATTTTCTTTTCATCATTTTATTATTCATGTTCATAACGCTCACATTGTCTATCTATCACACAATTACGTTCATGACCGTCACATTGTCTATCCATCACACGGTCACGTTCATAACGCTCGCATTGTCTTATATATATCTATCACACGATTACGTTAATGACGTTCACATTATTTATCTATCACACGATCACGTTGATAACGCTCACATCGTCTATCTAGCACACGATCACGTTCAAGACGATCACATTATATATCTATCACACGATCATGTTCATGACGCTCACAAATGTCTATATATCACACGATCATGTTCATGACGCTCACATTGTCCATCTATCATACGATCACGTTCATGAC
>MJUT01023803.1:342513-399692 GCA_002080005.1 Gigantidas platifrons
TCACATTATTTATCTATCACACGATCACGTTGATAACGCTCACATCGTCTATCTAGCACACGATCACGTTCAAGACGATCACATTATATATCTATCACACGATCATGTTCATGACGCTCACAAATGTCTATATATCACACGATCATGTTCATGACGCTCACATTGTCCATCTATCATACGATCACGTTCATGACGCTCACATTATATATCTATCACAGGATCACGTTCATGACGCTCACATTGTCTATCTATCATACAATCACGTTCATGACGCTCACATTGTATATCTATCATATGATCACGTTCATGACAAGCATCTTCTCTAACTATAAAACGCTGATGATAGTGACGCTCACATTGCATTTCTATCACACGATCACGTTCATGATGCTCACATTGTCTATTTATCACACCATCACGTTCATGATGCTCAGATTGACTATCTCTAAAATGATCGCGTCCTCAGCAGTCACATATTGCTTTTTTTTTATTTTCAAACAATTTTACTCTAACAGTACAAATTAAATTTGCCTACGACAGTCCGACATTGGCGTGTTCATCATACATATTGTATGATGAACCGATTCTGTCATCCTTAATGCATTTGTTTCCGTTTCTATTATTTTTCTAAATAATACAAACGGAAACAATGCCTTAAGCATGACAAACGTATATAGTTAATTTAATTGTTTTGCCTCTATTTTCAAATAAGATACATATGCATGATTGTTTTACACACGTTTTGGTTATATGTTCCCCATTCTATTAGTATTTAATATTCATTTTGTGTGACTCGACAATTTATTTGGTCAATTGCAAAATGGACTGACTATATTTTGAAAGATCACGTCTATCCAGACAATCTGACAAATTATATTATCTTTACTATGTAACTTTTCGCATTCATATGGACATTCATACTCGATCTCAATCAGTGTATGTTTTTATTTTATTCTTTGTCTTTTCTATACAAATAGCATCAGGCCTTTTTAAGACATTTTGTAAATTTATTAAACAACGTAATGATGACCAAACATGTAGGAGAACATATGGTAAATTCTTAGCGCACGCTCCAAAATAACAGAAAAATTTGAACTGATGAATTATCAACGATATACCAAATATTACAAATAATTCCACAGGGAGATTCAGACTTCCGGAAAAATTCTGCTAGATTTTTGAAATTTGGGGAACAAAAACTTGGACAAGATGAAACCCTGTACATGTATATTAAACGATTTCCTGGTCTTGCTTTCTTAGAGTTGTCGCCCTTTGACAAAATGCAATTTTTAATTGGAGATGTTAGTTTTAGCCTAGATACAAATATTGGTCTATTTTTTGACAAAATAGGAAAAACCATGTTACAACAAATGTTTTTACGCAGGAAGACCTTTTTAGAAAACAAGAAAACATAATTAACTATCTATGATACCGGTAATTAAATCCCTGTATCAATGTTTTAAGCTTGTTGTATGTGTTTTAGAATGTATAATGTTTTGTCCTTTTATGCACTGAATATGTTTTATATATGCTATGTGTTGAAATGAAAATTTTAAAGATGCTTCGTTGAAACATATTTTATGAACTTTATCATATATCATTTATTGTGCATGTCATATATATTTTTTTACTTAAAATGTTTGCATATAGTACATATTTGTTTGTATGATAAATATTAGACATACTTACAGGTATCCCGTCTGCAGGTGCCTCTGTTGTAAAGGGGTAGTTGTGAATAAATATATATACATGAAAGAAAGTGCCACGATAAGGGGGTAGGTCTCTTCCCTTGAACTCCGTTTTTAATATATCTGCCTTTATTAAGCGGTTGATTACACAATCCTTCATGTTTTTCTTAGAAAGTCAATCGTTATTTAACAACCGTTTAATCTTGGGTTGACTTGTAGGCGTGCTTTGATTGAATAGTAGTTACGATATGAAATAATATCAATTGAAAACAGGAATCACATTGGAAAGATATTTGATTATATTGATTGATTGTTATTGTGTTGTTCAACGGCAGGTAAATAACCGGGTGGTGGGTAGTTGCATTCATGGCATAGACAAAATTACAAAAAAATAAATCTTGCAAATGAAAAGATGGCAGTGTGATGTGGTTGTTTCTATACCCCGGGATACTCCATGATAATGAGATTGTTTCTATACACCGGGATACTCCATGATAATGAGATTGTTTCTACCCCATTTTTATTTAACTCAAATGCAAACTATGCTTTGCAAAGTTACTTTGGTATCTTCAAACTCTTCTTACTAAAAGGTAGTTAGGGCCATAGTGTTTACGTAACCGCCACTTTCAACATCATTTTAGCTATATCATGACGGTCAGTGTTACTGGTAGAGGAAACCGGGGCACTCGGAGAAAACAACCGACCTGCCGCAAGTCACTGAAAACTATAACACATAGTGTCGTATCAAGTACATCTCGCCATGAGTGGAATTCTAATTCACAACCTTAGTTGTAAATCCAACAACAATACGATTACGACAACTATGGCCCTAAGTTACAAAAAGCATCATGATATAGGTAGAATAAATATCTCGGTATTGCATATTAAATTTGTGGTGGATGCACGTAGTCTTTTAACTAACCCTGTTAACGCGTCACCATCAAACTCAATTTATACCCATCAAATCGACAAGTGTTAAAATATAATTTAGTTATATCCTCAATATATAATTAATCATTGCAGAATTACAAACATGAACTGACAGCCAGATGAACTTTATATGACCCCCAGTTCTTTTTGGCAGCAGGTGTTTCGAACAGAATACGACCATCATGAACTGTGTGTTGTAGCACCAAGTAAGATGAAACTGCTAATTTACAGATGATTCTACATATAATTTAACATAGCGTATATCTGTTATATTGTGAGGGTTCAGTTATATTGGTGCTGAACACCAGAGTAATAGGAGAAAACACCGGCCTGTCGCAAATAAAAAGTAATAGTTATATCATTTAAAATTAGAATTATTTTATTATCTGCTTTTTAAGCTGAAAGTTATATATTAGAAAAAAATATTAAGAATGGCTTTGACATTTACGTATACACGTTTAGAAGTAAAAACCAAATTTGATTAAGATTAAATTAATTTAAGCTAGAATAGTACTCTGTGTCATTTGTAAATATGCACACACAAAAAACACACACGCTACATGTAAATGTTCCTATATTACAGAGTTAGTGTACGGATATTGGTTAATATAGTCCCATGCAAAATATTATACTGCACGAGTTTGTGAAGGAGAATGTTCATCTACATTCGTGCAATGCCACTTTTATTTCATAACGTAACTTTAAAAATTACGATATGACCATGTAAATTTTCTATGACGTCCGGTATTTCACTTGTGGAGATACAACGGAATGGTAACCGCTAATCTTTGGTTCCATCCGAAAAGAAATAGTACACTGTTATACAATAAATAACACATATCTGATAGCCCTTCTGCAGTATTTAAATATAGTACTATAAAATAAAACTACTGTCATGTTTCATATATCACACCCTTCTTGGTTTAGTGCTTAATAACCTGTCTATGAGTATGCTTGCTTACTGAGCATTGTTTTATTTAATTTTAGTTGCCTTTCTTTTGTTGCTTATTTACATGCAATTGTGTTTATTAGGTTGTGCATGTTTGTATATTAATAGTCGTGTAAAGAGCTTAACATAGCTCATGTTTGCTTGTATATATGTGCCAACTTTAAATACAATTGATCTTAACCTTTTTATTTTTTTATCTTATATTATCTTCATGAACATTGAAAAATTCCCAAACTTACGAAAGGAGAAAAATAAGGAAGCGTGTTGTTTAATTAATTAATAATTGGGATATTTCATAATGCAAAAATAATTAATAAAGAAATAAACAGATACAAGTTGTTAAATTTAATATTTTCTCTGTAATATTTAGTCATACACTATATGTATACCAAAACAAAGTAAACAACTATAGAGTTCACAATAAAAATATAATTAAAAAAACCCATATATATATATATCACATCTTAAATAAAAAAAAAGAAACATATGACTTAAGACTTAATATTTTCTCTGTAATATTATGTATGCATTATTTGTATTCCAGAATAAGAAAGTAAACATAACATTCGCAATTAAATATAATGTAAAAACACAGATATCAAATATTAAAAAAACAACAACATATATATCTAATATTAAAAATAAATACCATATGAGACTTAAGACTAGGACTTACCAGAGCTTGTAGTAATCACCGATTGCTGATCTTTAGATACTACCTGCAATCAGACACAAATTGAACGTCAGATTCCAGGAATCAATACGTGTAACTTAATATGTGTCGTGAAAGCCTAAACATCTTAAACCACGACCACGTGATACAAGATGAATGGCATCACGAAAGTTTGTTTTTATCTGATAATATTTAAGAGTAGTATTTGTTACCAATTCAATTTGATATGTTTGTATTAAAAGTACATTAAGGGCAGAAAAATAACACTCGTCTATTAACATTGTTTTTAAGAAAATGTATCATAAATCATTGTTTTATTTTTTCTTAAATTAAATTAATAGTGTTAGTTATTATGTTATTATTATTAAATAACAAGAAAAAACAACAAATGATGGATGGCTTTATGTCCTTAAACTGTTCATTTCCGTACAATTATCACTGTTGCCATGATTAGACTGAGATAATGAGTCGTGGGGATTGCTTGCTTGCAGTTCATAGGCAAGTATAATTTACAAAGCAAAAATATTGAAAGGTCGACTAATAATATCAGTTTAAGCTGACATATGTTCTATCAGCACAATAAGGAAAACACCACCAGCATCAAACTTCAAACATCAAAGAACTCTGTGTGACAAAGAATTTTATTTAATGTCTGAAGAGACGGCTCAAATATCAGAATAAATAAACAAACAAACCATTCAATGGACAGATATTATAAGACTAACAACGAACATAGAATATACATTGTGTTTGATAATATTAACAATGATTTGCTTTTAATAATTCTGAAAAGTAAGCCTTTGAAAATAAAACTATACAAGGAAGTTAAGGACACTACATGTAAATAATCGATAATGCAATTATCATTGAGGTTTAGGTGACTTGATTTATTATATTTAACGCCACTTTTCAGCAATATTTCAGTTCTATCGTTGCGGTCAGTTTTATTTTTATTGGTGGAGGAAACTGAAGTAC
The DNA here is from genome assembly GCA_002080005.1 of Gigantidas platifrons. Classification (NCBI taxonomy): domain Eukaryota; kingdom Metazoa; phylum Mollusca; class Bivalvia; order Mytilida; family Modiolidae; genus Gigantidas; species Gigantidas platifrons. The sequence goes on from MJUT01023803.1 coordinate 347,729, forward strand.
CCGGAGAAAACCACTGACAAGCTTTATCACATAATGTTGTATCCAGTACACCTTGCCATGAAAGAGGTTCGAACACACAACTTTAGTTGCGATAGGCAGTGATTGCATAGGTAGTTGTAAATTGAACTACCATATGATCACTGCCACGACGGCCCCTGCAATATTTACTGACATTAAAATGTATACATCAAAACATTTTCCATTATCTGTTAACTTTAGTGTTTATATACCTGGGGAAGGGTCATTGTAAAAATTGTACAAGATTAAATATCTACATGTTAATTACTTTCTCTGGGTCGACGGCTCGGTTGTTGTAATTAATAGAGTCTGATAGTGTCATCCACCCAGTGGTCAGTGTGTTGGCGCTAACACGGTTTATATGATAATATACGTCATCAGTCTCGAAATGTTATATCCCGTTTTAAAGGGAAATGGTTTTGTTAAACGGTAAGGCGTCACCCAACCGTTCCCGAGACTGATAACATTTTTATCTGAATGTTCTAACTTTAATAAGCATGTCCGTATTATAGGAAAAACATAAATACGTGTATCTTTGGAAAAAGATCACATAAAGCGATTATTGATTTTCTGTGCCGTATGAAATACATGGCACGGCTTCCATGAAGTGTTAGATGTACATTTTTAGCCAATCAAAATTCTACTTGCCACAAGAAGATCAGATAAATCTTATTGTAATTTACATTTAATAAATAGTGTATTTATTCAAACTAAGCACTATCTCCTTCTGGCATACAACATGTAGGCAAAGAAAAATTTAAAGAGGTAACCATCAGCCGTAAATCGAAGGACAGACATACAATGGCCAAAAGGACAAGAAGAGTATTGAAGATACCAATGGTGAAATCAGAATCCGTAAATCGAAGAAGGACAGACAACACAATGACCAAAATAAAAAGGACAAAAGAACAAAAAACGATCTATAAGACATACACATACAACTAAAGATCGAGTAACACGAACCCAAACAATGATCTACAGTGTGAATATCTTTTTATTTTCATTTTATTATTACAAAACAATACACATAAAGCTAACAATTTTGTCTATCATGTGTGGTTCCTTTTGGTGTTATTGCTTCCAACGGCTTTATTTTATTTGGTCTTTAGACGTACATGTTGAGGGATATTCCTGACATGCGTCGTATGCACTAAGTTATATATCTACAGTTACGATTCATTCATCATATATGAACTGAACATTAGAATTCCAAATAATAAAATGTCAGACAAAATGTAAGGCAAGTAAGAGGGATGAGGAGGTTATATGACCTCAAGTTTGATTTATAATATATCAAGTGAACACGGACAATATTAATGTGTCAAAATAAAACAGAAAAAAATATATTAGAAAATTATGAGTGATAAGGGAACTGCCTGACATCAGAAGCAATAGTTGATACACTTAATTTCCCAAAACAGTGACAAAAACAAAAGACGGACAGATTGTAGAACGAGTGCGATGACATCAGAAGCAATATTTGATACACTTAATTAGGCAAAAAGTGAAACAACAATCAGACAGATTGTAGAACAAGCGCATGACATCAGAAGCTATATTTGATACATTTAATTAGCAAAACAGTGAAACAAAAACCAGACAGATTGTAGAACAAGTGCGATGACATCAGAAGCTATATTTGATACATTTAATTAGCAAAACAGTGAAGCAAAAACCAGACAGATTGTAGAACAAGCGCGATGACATCAGAAGCAATATTTGATACATTTAATAAGCCAAAAAGTTAAACAAAAAACAGACAGATTGTAGAACAAGTGCGACAGCTAAGGCTAATATTGGGCACACAGATATATTTTCATTTATTAAATGAACTTTGAACTATCATATGTTTAAATAGCTAAACGGGAACTAGACAAGGGCGAAAAATTACAATACGGTCAATGTGCAATCATGGATACCATTTTTGCTATATCAAATATACACAGAGAGTGGTAGCAAAGAGATCCTGTGAACAATAGCAGATGCAACTTCGTTGTTGTTATCGTATGATAGTTGGATTTATACCTACCTGTGCAATCAGTACCTTTCACCACTAACGTTGTGAGTTCGAATCCCGCGCAAGCGAGGTGCACTCGATACAACATAATGTAATAAAGTTTCTCAGTGACATGCGGCAGGTCGGTGTTTTTTTCTGGGTATTCCGTACATCGTGTTTACATGTAACATCACTTTCAACGTTATTTCAGTGATATCGTGGCTGTCAGTTTTATTTGTGGAGAAAACCACCTACCTGTAGCAAGTCACTGACATACTTTATCACATAATGTTGCATTGAGTACACCTCGCCCGAGTGGGATTTGAACTCACAACGTTAGTGGTTATATACATTGATTACATAGGTAGTTATAAAGCCAACTACCGTATGATTACGACCACGACGACCTTTGTTATTATGGAAGATAGGTCATTGCAAAATATTGTCGAAAACATATATTTGCAGATATTTAAAAGCGGAATCTTGCTGTAAAAAGGGGTAAAGCTAGGCATATAAAGAAGCTGATTGCTATTTTTTATTTCTTTTTTTTTCGAATTACTAGACAGACAACAACAAATATATATTATGAATACAATAAAATGGAAAATAATATTTTTTTCATCAACATATCTATGTTGTGTCCTTGGGCTGATATATACATATTTATTTAATAAATTCCACTGGAATCTAAAATGGTTGATATATCCTTGATATATCTTGTAAGTAAATAAAAAATAGATAGAGAAAAAACAGTTTTATTAAGAAGAAGCATTTTGATGTTGAACTTTACTTTAAAAATTTAATTATTAATATAGTTGGTAATGGATCATAATATTGATTTCACAATCTGACGGTGATGTATGAGTACTAGCCTTTTACCTTTTACCCAACTGTGGAAGCACTTACATGACTGAATCATTTCACTAATAAGGGACACTTGTGTTTGAAAAACTAGTTTAACCCCATCAGTTTTATTGATGTATCTGTTCCGAGCCAGGAATATGATCTATCATGTAAATGTAAATGTGTGCTTGGAATATAGGATCCGCCTCTTTCTGTGATATAGTTGATTGAATATTGGAACACAAAAAAAAAACCAAAACATAAACAAACAAAATAAGACCAACCCCCCCNACAAAAAATAATAACATAAAACTAAAAAGATAAAACACAAGAAAGAAAAAAAGAAAACGGAAACGAAACTCAAAACTATATTATTATTTCGCATACTACATGTAAGTCTGTATTCGTTTTATTACAGACCAACGCATGTTCGTCCTTAACGCAAACATATACTAATTAATATGTTTAATCTTTCTGCAGGTGACTAATTACCGCACATAATTCATTGTGAAATGTAACAGTACGTATGATTACATTTCAGAGTCACGTGTGATCTATATATAGCTATAATCAAGTGATTATAAAACAAATATCTGATTGAAAGGCAACGCCTTGTTAAGAGCGTCACATACATACATAATGACCACCCACGACTAGGATAAGATTCAATCCAATTGAGGCTAGGAATTGATTCATATTTCTGTAGATATAAGCATTAATCCAAACGGACTTCTTTGCCATTTTCATTAACAGAATAAAGTGTCATTTTAGCATTCTAGTTATTGATCAAAAAATCAATTATTTACAATTAGAAATAAATCGAACATTGAAGACGTATTTTTCGTGTATATTCTGATGTTTCATGGCACCTGACCGGGGGTTTTGATGAGATAAACGGTTGTATACGGTTTAGTTATTGCCAAGAACAAATCGCAGCCTATTATAAGTACGGTAATTTAATTCGGTTGTTTCGAATCATGTCAATTCCGACCACGCTCCGTCTTTTTCGTGTCTTGACGTCTGAACAAATAGGCAGGCGACTTCCGGTGTTTACGCTATTACTGTGACAACGTCAGCATATCATAGTCGTAGATGCGGTAGATTATAAGTAATTGTAATATGGAGACGCCAAGGAAACCGCTGAATAAATACTGGTGTTCGGTACCCCACTTATATAAGAAATATATACATAAAGGCAGATCGTTTTCCTTTCATGATGCTGACAGCCGCAAATAAAGAAAGAAAACAAATTTAATTTTAAAGAATTATTTGTCTCTGCGTTGAAGTCTTTGATACAAATAAAATAATTTAATTGATATATGTCTTTTACAGAAAATGTTAAGATATTTTTAACTTGAGAATCGAACGTTAAAACGGCACATATCGATTGGAGTTTTTGTTGTGTACATTGACACCGGAAACTCAGGGCCTTTAGTTCCATCGAAATCACGTGATCTGGCAGACGAAAATAAAAAAATTTTGACGGAATGGAAATGATTCGAAACAACCGAATTGTTTACGTATACATGCTATTGATTTGTCTTGTTTGTCAGAGAATTCAACCGACGTGATGTTTCTGCTGCAATATGCTTAACGATTTACAATGACCAACACCAATACAATAGCAACATGATAATTTTTCATTCCAAAAACAAAATAAACAAACCTTAAAGGGGAATTTTGGTAGTGCCTACCGCCAAAATTTGTAGGTGGAGCTTATCATCAAAAATCCCCGTTGATATGAACAGCATATTTAGGAAAATGTATGTCACATGACCAATGTGACCCAGAAATTTGAATTTTCGAAGTGATTTTTGTAGATTTTAGACTGACGAAGAATAATATTTTTAATAAGACTGAAAGTTTCGTAGGGATGGACAATAGAAACCATGTCTGTCAACTATTTTGCTCCAAAAGTAACTATGAAACTATGTATCATCGATGGTTCCTCCTCGAGATAATCTTGGTAAAAAAATGAATAATCTGAATGTTTGCTCCGCCCACAGCTATTTATACCCATGGTCCCGGTTTAAGATCACCCAGATGTCACTTGTGGAACAGGAACTGTCTATTCTTCCTGAGTACCTGCATGCATCCCCACGTTTAGAATGTTTCGTGTTTCTCAATTTAGTTTTTTGTGTAGCGTTTTGCGGAACACCTGTTTGTCTTTTTGTCCTTTCTCTTTGGCCATTGCATTGTCTGTCCATCTTCAGTTTACGGGTTCTGACTACTCATTTGGTATACTTCAAACCATTCTTGCCATGCATATAAACAATCATATGATAAAAAAACATGAGTTGGCTCGTCAAGCTTCCGGTCATCGTGTCATTGACACACAAAAAAAACCAACATATTTTGTCATGCATTGACAGAAAACATACACATTGCACAAAGATACCATTAGAATTTCATAATTCTAATATATATTAACGCGCGAAGATATGAGTAGTAAACGCATATTGGCTGTTTATGTTAAACATTCTGAAAGAACGGTCAACAAATCAGGTTTTCATTTTGTTTAGAATTTTCAATATTCAGAGGATACAACTATTAGGGACACGTTTTGCTATTTAACTGTGGCAGGTCGGTGGTTTTATCTAGATATATTAATTTGCTGGAGGGGTTTACTGATACAACTTTATATGATTAGGTTTCTCAGTTACCTGTTGTAGATCGTTGGTTTTATCTATATATATTTCCTGGAGAGGTTGTGATGAGGTTTATCAGTTGCCTGCTGTAGATCTGTGGTTTTATCTAAATATATTTGTTGGAGAGGTTTATTGATACAGCGTAATGTGATGAGGTTTATCTGGTATCTGCTGTAGATCGGTGAATTTAGGCAGACATCTCTTGTGTAGCAAATATCCTGACCGCCATTATAAAGTTGGGCTATTATTAAAAGTGGTGCGAGAAAAACACAATCATAGTTATGAGACGGAGAGGATTGCCATTCCATTAGCAAATTTAGTCCCGCCACATTTGTGTATGAACATGTATTCAACGTCACGTGCAAAGAAGATAGCTCGCGTTGCTGATATTGGTTAAGTTATTGACCATCGCGTCTATTTTTAAACTTTCTTTTCATAATTGTCATAGGAAATAAAACTCTATTTATTGACATTTGGTTAAACAATTTTAGATGATCCAATTTCGTTTTGTTAGTTTTATTTCTTCATATTTCTGAGAGCTCATTCGAGTAGGCAATTAAAGTTTCTCATTTCATATGTAATTGCGTTGTCCGCGAAATAAAATATAACGGTATCAATTAACCTCGTATTGACTACAAAACACGATAGACAATGGAGTTGTATATGCACTTTTTCGTTGAAAAATTCAAAGTAAACAAATATATAGATAACTCTTCAAATATACATATAGCCCAAACAAACTGAGGTTAGAATATGGAAATCTCGATATGATGAGGACTTCCCAATCAAAATGTATGATAAGTTGTACGTAAACACTTTTTTATTAAGCATTTCAAATCAGAAATAAATACAAACATTTGTGGCGTTGCACGTACAAACTTTGTTACGGACGGACTGGACGAACATAATAGATTATGTCATTATACATGTAGATTGATTATGTCAATACAGGGATTATTTCAATTATATCGTGGAGGTCATTTATATTAATGGAGGAAACCGGAAGACCCAGAGAAAACAACTGACTTACAGCAAGTCACTGACAAACTTTATCACGTGATGTTGTATCGAGTACACCCCGTCTGAGTGGTATTCGAACTACAAACTTTAGTGGTGATAGGTACTAATTTCATATGTAGTTGTAAATCTAACTACCATACGATCACGAACACGACGGTCCCTATATGTCCATACAGCAGTGTTACTGCTGGTCATGTTCAGCAATTACGTTTCGGCTAACTACCATAGCTACTAGCACTTTTTCTCTTGTAACCTGTTAAAGCAAAATTTTAACTGACCACTCGTAGTATTTTACAAGTTATAATCACATTGGATGAGACATATCTAATAGCAGATTTCAATAAATTATGGCATGTTTGTTGCTAATTGTGCCGGTTTTTTTTGTGTTGTCCTATTATGCTTCTTTACGTTCTGAGTTCCATGCTGTGATATCCGTTGCCGAATGACAACATTGTTCTGTTCGTCTTTACCTCCAATTGTTTGTAGGAGGACGCATGTCTTATTTACGTTATTTGCGTTTGTTTGTGCATAGTTAAATCCAACATATATTGTTTTGTGTTTTGTTTGTCATCGTCTTGGGTACTCTATGCTACCAGTTTCTCTGGATTGTCTATTTTTGATTGCCTCTTCAGTATTCTCTATCGTGTATTTCTTACTTTCACTAGTTGTTTTGTCATGTCCCGGGAGATGTCAAAGTCAAGCTGATGTTTCAAGTGTTTACATGGATCTTACACCTGCTGAATTGGCAGATATATGTACTGATAATAACTGTTAATGGGTGTTTATTAAGGGAACCAATAGGTAACGACTATTTGAACCACCTTATCCTATTTTTGTTTATTCATAGAGTGCTCAATTTACACTGAAGCTACCTGCTAATGAATTTATTTAAGAAACCAATAGGAATCGACTGTTTTACCAACGATACCTTATTCTTGTTTATTTATAACGCTTTCAATTTACACATGTTAATGATTTTTTTTATATTTAGATATTTAAAGGAAACAAACATATTTATAGACTATTGGAACCGCGAAACTGTACTGATACATGTACTAACGGTTCATGAGTGTTTATTAAGGGAACCAATAGGAATCGACTATCTGTTTCCCCTATTTATTCGTAAATTATAGTAGTCATTTCCTTTTTCAGAACTGTGTTTTTGAAATGAAACTTATTACTCATAACAAAAACATAGATAACAATCATTGTATGCACGGCGCGTCAAATAATATATGATTTTGGTTTTTGATGCCACTTTCAGCAATATTTCAGCTATATCATGGCGACCAGTTTAGTGGGGGAAGAAGCCGGAGTACCCGGAGAGAACCATCGACCATGGGCAAGCAACTGGTAAGCTTCATCACTTGCGGTTGCGAGTCGAGTGCACCCTGTTTGTAATTTAAAAAGCCGGGCGCGAACCCACGCCGTATCGGTGATAGACTTGTATGAGTTGTTAGGTAATCGAACTACCTAACTCATTGAGCCACCCGGGACCTTCGAATAATATATATATAGTATACAGCATTCACTAACTAAGGGTTAAAAATAAAATAGCGTACAGTAATACATTTGCCATCATATAATAACGGTGATTGGTAAAGAAAAAAACTGATGACAAAAATGGAAATTTTAAATAATTCAATAGTTTGCACTGTCCACCTTTCATTGAGTCAGATGTTGATGACATGAAACGAAGCTTTCATAATTACACTATTTCATTTTATGTAACTTCTCAGACGTAATAAATGTTTTATGCATAATCTATCATAAATTCTGAATTTTTTATTGGTAACATGACTATCAAACGTAATACTGTTTGAAAATTAGTATTCAATGCAGTAATATAATGACTTTTAAAGAGATGGATACAAGGATTTATTAACCCAAGAATATTATATTTACCGAGGCCAGGGGCCGAGGTAAATATATTATTCTTGGGTTAATAAATCCTGGTATCCATCGAATTGAAAGTTATTAATCGTTTTATTATATGACACATTTTATGTTTATTTCATCCTTAAAATAAGCTTTGATTACGACATTTTCTTTGGTTTAGCTTGTTGGAATGTTATATTCACCTCGCGTGACGTCACACGAGGTGAATATAATGTTTTATCAAAGATCGTTACTAGGGACGTCAGCCAATCAGAAAAAGGCATTATCTGAAGTCATATAATAAAACATATTATTTAAGACGAACACATATCGTCCACTGTAGGAGAAACGTTCAAGAAAAAAGGACAAAAATACGAGAATTGTACAAGCCTTAAAAATGAAACGATTTAAAAAAAAAAAGAATCGAACTGCCACAATGTGCTGTTAGTGCACTAAATTTGATAGCTACGTTTTTATTATGGTTCTATGATAAAACAAAACATTCATACTTTTTTTAATCACATCCAATGTTTTTGTTAAGTATGGATAATAACACCAAATTTAAAAACAAAAACAGGTTTAGAAAAATATTATCCTTGAAAATGGAAGAAGACCGTTAAACAAAGATTACTTCACGTTAAAACTACCAAAATGCTTTATTACATTAAATTAGCCAGAGGTTAAATGATATTTTGATAATCTTAATACGATTATTTATTGCTAAAATAGCTCATAAATTTCAATGATTGAGAAACAAAAAATCCTTTTTAATGGACACACTTTTATGATCACAGATATATATTTTTTTGGAATATTATAGCGCGGTCACGTGTTTATTTTCTAATACTATATTCTGCACAATAATATGTTCGTTGTATTCGTCCAGGATGGTCGCAATAAACATATGGTTGACTAATATTTAAATGCATGCGGTTGGTTTATGGTGTTTAACGCCACTTTCAACCATATTTCAGCTATATCGTGACGGTCAGTTTTATTGGTGGATGAAACCGAAGTACCCGGAGAAAATCACCGGACTGCCGTAAGTCACTGACAAACTCTATATCAACTAATTAATTTAATTTAAACAATCTTTATTCGAACAAATCATCAATATTGAATAATATATAATGATTTAAGAATGTGGATTCAGAAACAAGCTAAAAGCCTATGTTAATCCGTCTCCGACTACAGACATTCCTTACAACATGTAAATAAGATAATGCTTTATGAAATGAGGACTTCACAATGTGTGGATTGACGTGAACAAGGGATATTATCCTTTCCGGGGAAATAAAATGAAAACAAAACAGAACATGCCATAACGTCAAAGCTGTTCAAAAATCCAAAGAAGCGTGTCCACAGCAGTGTTTGTATGGGGTTCTTGTTGTATTATATTTTGTTACTTTGAACAATATCTTTGGCTGATCTGTAAAATGCTAACCAAACCATGCCATACCTTCAAAACAATTCCAAAATTCTACAGCAGTGATTGCGGGGGAGTTCTTGTTACTCTAGCTTTTGGTATTTTAATTAGCATTTATACCGATTTCTAAGTGTGGGAACGTCCCTACATTAGGACATCTATTGAGTTACTTTGTGTGTTTCCCTTCACAGCGGACGAATGTCTATACAACATTAATAAAGTAGCAAAGAATCAAGGGGTAGAAATGCGGAACAAATGCACTTATAAGGAAAAACAACAATACATCTGAGTCTTTGAATAGCATTGCATGACATATTCAAAAGAATAACCTTTATCCCGGATACAATAAATACATGTACCAGTGAACATAATAAAATAAAATCATGAATGAATGAATGAAAATAATGTCATTAAAGCAAATAAACACATCTATATCCTAATTTAACTATAATCCAATTTCACCCAGCAATCAGAACAATAGTGAAAATGATATGAAATACGACATATTTGTAATTATACTGGGAATATTCAAGTTTGAAGTAAAAAAAAAAACTTCGATATTTCATAAAATTTCATTATATTAATGACATGTTGGTTAATGAAAGGTTGAAAAGATGATATTACAACAAAAAACATGACATTCGTTTCTCGTTCTCTTGTTATAATCAATGATGTGAAATGAATTATGAATGATACCGTGAAGTTAGTAATTATTTTTTGTTTATTTATGGCAATTTTGAAAGAACAGATAACAGATTATAGGTACTAGGTACTTTATTATAAGAACACACTCTGTATTTACTAAATTGTTTGTAGGGGGCTCATGTGTTATTTACGTTATATGTGGGTACTTGTGCATAGTGGTGTCGTTTAAACATTTTTTTTTTTATTGTCTTCGTCCTGTGTCTTGTGTACCAAATGTTGCCAGTTTCTCTGGATTGGCCATTTGTTGATCACCTCTTCTGTGTTCTTTAATTTTATTTTTTTTACTATCTACATGTAAAAAGTTTACTTAGAATACAATATTTGAAACAATATTTTTAATAAAACTGACTTAAAACAGAGAACTGCATTTGTGCGTTAGAAGTATCAATATTTCTATTGGACTTTGGAACTGTTCCCACAATGTTGTATTTTTTTGTTTTTGATATTGTATCTGTGTTGGAACATCAAGAAGAGTTTGAAGATACCAAAGGAGTAATCAGAATCCGTATATCGAAGAAGAACAGACAACATAATGGCCAAAAGAAAAAGAACAAAAGGACAAACAACGATCAACAAAACATACTTATAAAACTAAAGATCGAGTAACATGAACCCCACTAAAAACCGGGGGGTGAACTCAGGTGATCCGGAAGGGTATGCAGTTCCTGCTCCACTAGGGGTACCCGTCGTGTTAGCCTGTTTAGTAAGCATACTACGTACATAATTCGTGTAGGCTTCGTTTTGGCTGCTGATTGTTCTATTATGTTAATGAATATTAATGCAGTAATTAAATTAGTAACATGGAAAATGCAAACTACTAATAGAACTTGATTTAACCGGTAAACAATATATGGTCGAGGTAATTATTTGTAAATATTAATAAAAACGAATTAAGGTTATCCCCCCTCAGGCATAGTTTACCTAGGCTGATTTTGGTTATCATGTTTAGGCCCTTTGGTTTTATTGCTCCCAAAATTTTAAATTATTTGGCTTTCGATTTTTAGCGTACCTGATGACGTTTATTCCAGAAATGCTTTGTGTGCACTAAATTTGATGTCTACGTTTTCATTCTTATTATTCATTTATATATTAAGTCAAAAATATAATGGAAAATTGGGTCGAGACGAAAACATGCATGTCTTCTATAGCGAATATAATGTTCCTACTCTTCGACATATACAAATAGGGGTATTTATCGTGTAGGGAGCATGGTATCATCCACACAGACTACCCACTACGGTCAACGAACAGGATTTTCCTTTTCCCCAATCAATCATCCGATGACGTGCTTGCTTGGCTTGGCACATCTGCGGGTCAATTTCTGGATCCCATCACCAATTCTCTGAACGCCATAATGAAGAACGCAGCACGCAAATATATAGCAATATTTTTATCGACTATTATATTGTTGCGGGTCGATTCCGGAACACCGCCACCAATACCAATACCTCCATAATGAGGGACGCAGTATACAAAAATAAACCAAACATTTTTTTTTATTGACGACCATTATATTTCTATCATATAAGGCAAAACTATCCAATGACTCGAACATTTCTTTCTGATATGACTTTATAATGTTTAATATCTCCTTTGTGGCTTAACGGTGAGATATGCCGATACAGTTTCATTATCCAAAGATTATTAAAAGAGATAACAATTCGCTAAGTGGCCAGCTGATGAAAATGATACTTTTTTTCCTCTGCGGTAATCAATTGCCTGAAGCTTTGATTTCTACAAGTGCCCTCAAGATGACAATTAGTTTTGGTATCAAATATATATTTATCGATTGGAAGGAACATATAAAATTTACTACCGTATCATGGTATCAATAACATATGATTTGTTTTCAGTAAACTAAAAAATGTAATGGTTAGAATGTTTGTTTGTTAGTTTCATTGTGTTTAACGGCACTTTCAGCAATATTTCAGTTATATCGTGGCAGTCAGTTTTATTGGTAGAGGAAACCGGAGGACCAGGAGAAAACCACCGACCTGTCACAAGTCACCGACAAACTTTATCACATAAAGTCCGTCTAAACCTCGCCCTGATCGAGATTCGAGCTAACAACATCAGTGATGATAGGCACTGATAGCATAGGTAGTTGTAAATCCAATTACCATACGATCACGGCCACGATGGCCGCGAATGTATTTAGAAAACATAGACAGAAATATCCAAATGTATCTCACAAAAAGGGACTTTTTTTTACTCACCATATATGGTATTAGCGAGAAATAAAATTTCGGTAGTTGCGTAATAAAATATTTTACTTCACGAATTTAATGAATTTAATCAATTTGCTAATGGACTTTTATTATTAAGTTTTCTCGAGTTGATAATTTTACACATAAAAGAATTGGCTGGTTAATATTCATGCCTAAATATTATTGAACAATAAACACTAACATTCGTTTTGCTACTACCGATAATTTCATAGTATTTGCTTATTTCAAGGTTAATTAATCTATTAAGCTGTCAATCAGTTTGAATTAATAAATACTTTCATAGGGTTTCGTGTAGAAACGTTGCATTCCGTATAATTACCCTATAATATATTACGACAATCAACCTCACATTACTTAAGACATGTTTACGGTACACGCTTTTGCTGACATCAACTCAAAGTAAGTCCAAGTGTCAATCTCATAGTTTTACAGGTTAAAGTGTTCGTCACACCGTTCAACAGGTCCAAGTGTCCGTCTCACCGTTTAACAAGTTCAAGTGTTCGTCACACCGTTCAATAGGTCCAAGTAACCATCTCTCCGTTTGAAAGGTTCAAGTGTCCGTCTCACCGTTTAACAAGTTCAAGTGTTCGTCACATCGTTCAACATGTACAAGTGACCATCTCAACGTTTAACACGTTCATGTATCCGTCTAAACGTTCAATTGGTCAAAATGTCCGTCTTGCCGTTAAACACGCCCAATTGTCCAAGTCACTGTTTAACAGGTCCAAGTGTCCATCTCATTGTTTAGCAGGTCCACATATTCGTCTCATGATTTAGCATGCTCAATTGTCAATCTCACTGTTTGACAGGTCCAAATGGCCATCTCACCGTTTTAAAACAAGTTCAAGTGTCCGTCTAAACGTTGAATTAGTATAAGTGTCCGTCTAAACGTTGAATTAGTATAAGTGTCCGTCTAAACGTTGAATTAGTATAAGTGTCCGTCTTACCGTTAAACAAACCCAATTTTCCAAATCACCGTCTAACAGGTCCAAGTGTCCATCTCATTGTTTAGCAGGTCCAAGTGTCTCAGGGTTTAACATGCTCAAGTGTCTATATAAGGGTAAAAACAAAATTACCGAACACAGAGCAATCTTTCAAAGGGAAATTCAAAACTCATAAATCAATAAACAGACAAAATCAGTCAACTACCGGGAAACTGGAAAACCGCAATGGTCCTGACTTGGTACAGGCATTTCGAAAGAAATGGTGGATTGAATCAGATTTTACGGCGCCAACCTCTCGCTTTCATTACGGTTCAAAGGTTCCCGTTGTCACTAAAACAGCATTTACAACAATACTGGAAAAAACAGGCAAAATAGCAGTCAAACAGTACCAAACTCAGTATCTAATATATCTCGTGAACCATCACCATCAACTATGAGTCCTTTGAAGTATTTCAATTACGACCGTAAATGTCAAAAGCATTTTTACGTCACACATTAACAAAAAATACTTTTGACAATGTACACCACGTATACCAAATCCTTATCTTTATACATTTTCACATTTTCACTATATGAAAATGTATCTTTTACTATTGTATCTGCAGAGACAGAATATATTTCGACAAGATCTTGATATCGGAATATAAACTTCTTAAGAGATCGAATAAGGCGAATCTTTTTATAGCCCTGGTCCAGTAGCCTGTTTTTCAGACAAAGATGACGCTTCAAGAAATCAGAATAATTGCTACTGGCTCTTGCATAACGAATCAATTGCGAGATGTAAACACCATATGCAGGAGAAGTTGGTATATTGCTGCACATATTAGGAAAATTTATGATTTTAAAATTGAAGTCGTCTCGTTTATCATAAATTGTATCTCAATGTTTGACAGGACCAAATGTCCATCTCATCTTTTCCGGGTCCAAGTGCTCGTCTCAATGTTTGAAACGTCCAAAGGTCCATCTCATTGTTTAACATGCCCAACTGTCCAACGCATCGTCTAACAGGTCCATGTGTCCGTCGCACCGTTTAAAAGGTTCAATTGTCCGTCTCACCGGCTAACAGGTCCAAGTGTCCATCTAACAGAACAGGCCCAATTGTTCGTTTTATCGTGTAGCTAAGTGTCCGACTCATCGTTTGACAGATCTAACTGTCTAAAAAAAGCTCCATGCAAGTCCTATCAGGACTGACAACGTACATGTATATTATCGGTAAGATGAGATCACCACCTTGACTTTGAATCGTGTAATCTTTTCTTTCTGTTGATATATAATTCATAGCGGTACAAAAAAACAAATAATGGACCTCTGGTTACTTACAAGACACAACATACATTACATGTACTTGATATAAAATACTATCATATAGAGAGCGATGTGAGAGGAAATTATCTGAACGTTGTTTTTCGAAATAAGAAGTAGCCACTATTTCGCACTGACATTGCGAGATTTGTAAATATGTTGTACTTTCTATTTGACTGAAGGTTATATCATTGTTAACTAAAAAAGTGTTCCAATATTGTAAGTAAATTGTCCCTAAGACTATTATGGTTGCATGTTATTAGAGTAGCTTCCGCTGTTAAAAAAATGTGTATTTTCCAGTTTGTCATTACAAATTTTTTATTAAAGAAGACATGGATTTTTAACATTCAACAAATTACAAATAGTACATTATATCACGTGGTAATTATTTTCCTTTTCTTCAAGTAACCACGTGACTTTCCCCTTTATTTCCGGTACAGCAATATTTAATAACACTTCCTGCAGTAAAGAGGATATTCACCAGAAGGGAGCTGTTGAAGATTAAAATTTGACGGAAGCATTTCGAAAATAATTAAAGAAAATTGCGTGAAATCAGTGTTTTTGACTCTTGTTCATGAGTAATTGTAAGCAACTAATTGTTATTAATTATCATAGCACACGACATGAGGAACCCAATAGAAACACACAGATTAAGTCCACAACAAGGACGTGGCCATTTAAGATTAAATGACAGTTAAGTTATTTTCCGGCGGAAAAAAACTTAAGTACCAAGTAGATTGTACACGAATTGGTCAAATCAATTTTCATATGGCTTCATTTGATCTCAGTCGCACACGACGTCTTGCGTGATGCAGGAAGGAGTGATCGATACATTCGTACCACTCACCAGTAATAATTTGTTTCACGCCATTCTTTCATAGCTTTCATATATTCTATTAAAATATACAATATTTTAGTATTAGATTTAATGGATAGGGTTGTGCTTCTTAACGCCACTTTCAACAATATTTCAGTTATATCATGGCGGTCAGTTTTATTGGTGGAGGAAACTGGTGTACCTGGTGAAAACCATCGACATGCCGTAAATCACTGACAAATTTTATCACATTATGTTGCATCGAGTACACATCGCCTGAGCGGGATTCGAACTCAGAACGTTAGTAATGAAATTCAATGTCGGTTGTATTCATCTTAGACTGTATGTACATCATTACACAATAAATAATATTCTATACAAATTTAGCAAATACATTAACGTTACCGACACAAATGTTGAATAAGCCTATATCGTTAAGGGTCCACACTTGGGTCAAAATGATACGCTTTAGCAATATCAAAATGATCTAGATAACAACCCGATTTTCTCGCTTCCTTGTTTCCTTATACCGCTCTAATTGTATACACTGTGAATCATATTTGATTATAACACATGTCCCCAATTATTGACAAAAAATAGTAGGTTATTTCATACATATTATATTTTACTACCGGCACCCTACGTTGCTGTTGATTCCTAATGATGAATGTCTCATATAATAACTAGTGTAAAATAATAAGACGTGGGTTTCCGTATTATTAACAATTTGCTCTAGAATTTGAAAAGTACATCGCGGTGTCTTATTACAAAAAAAAAAATATTTTCAAGATTCCCCATTCAACTGCGTTTTAGTATATATCCAGGTAAATAAAACACATACATCGCATATAATTCTAGCTTATGCATATTTGGTAATATTGTGAAACCTGCGTAAACTAAAGATCATTGGAACTAGATTATTTTGTTCGGAATAGACAGGTTTCTGTATATGCAAGTCGTAAAACATTTCCTACTTTGGGACTTTAAATAAGTTCGGCTTAAACATGATTTTGGTTTTCTCAGGGTTCAGTTGAGATCGGTTTCATTATATAACGGACAACTGTCATATCAACGATGACTATATATGGTTTGTCCCCCATCATGACTATATATGGTTTGTCCCCCATCATGACTATATATGGTTTGTCCCCCATCATGACTATATATGGTTTGTCCCCCATCTCAAATATGATTAAGTTGTGAGGATTTACTACTGTTTTGTATTACTACATACATTTCTTCTACTTTTAGAACTGATGGCTACAAGTGTCACGTGACTATTAAACCAATAAATCATACTTATCGTTAGTAGGACTTCTATCGTTAGACACTGGTCTGATAATCCTTTGACATTAAAAGTTAGAATATCGGTAACAGATATTGTGAATAATCTGTATATGAGAGACTCACTGACTCCAAATAATAGCCTGGTATCATTATAAATTGATCAGATAAAAACATATCCGTATACATATTGGAGCATATTAATTGAACAGACATTCACAATGCTTATCACTGATGCTATAATGTCTATTTGTTAAATACTTGTCTTTTACAATAGACGCCACATAATTTTATGCAATTGGTTTTTTTCAATTGACATTTTTGTGTTAATCATGTAACCATACATTTGTCCACGAAACATTTCCCGGGGAGTTAGTGAGTGATTGTTGCTTAACGCCAACTCAGCAATTTTCCAGCTATATCATGGCGAGAACAAGTTAATTTTCAAACAGATCATGATGGATTTCCAGAGAGAAACTCTATTCACAACGTTTGAATTCGAACTGGCCACGGACATTGTGTATACATTTAAAATGATTCGCCTATGGGGAACTTAGGTAAACCAGTGGTAGCGGACGAACAGACGTACCGACATGGGTAAACCATAATGTCTCCGACGTAAAACGGCGGAGGCATATCAAACACATCTCAATTCAGAATAATATCAGTTCCAGTGTGAACGGTTGACAATCTTCTCGTATGGAAATACACAATACAGAAAGTCAAAGAGGTAATCAAGAATAGACAATCCAGAGCAACTGGCAACCTAGGGTACACAAGACGAATATAAATAAAGCAAAAAATACGAACACAATATGTGTTCGACACCACTATGCACAAACAAACACAAATAACATAATTAAGACGTGATCCTTCTCACAAAAAACTGGAGGCACAGACAAACCGAATATCGTTTCCATGCGAAAGTCCGAACGGACATCACAAATGTACGCAAATAAAAGGAACAACACGATAAGTAGATATCACTCTGTATTAAAGCACCAAAGTTTATCAACATACAGCTATACTCTATCTACAATAAATAGGCCAAGGCAGACGCTGTTTATCAACATACAGCTATACTCTATCTACAATAAATAAGCCAAGGCAGACGCTGTTTATCAACATACAGCTATACTCTATCTACAATAAATAGGCCAAGGCAGACGCTGTTTATCAACATACAGCTATACTCTATCTACAATAAATAGGCCAAGGCAGACGCTGTTTATCAACATACATCTATACTCTATCTACAATAAATAGGTCAAGGCAGACGCTGTTTATCAACATACAGCTATACTCTATCTACAATAAATAGGCCAAGGCAGACGCTGTTTATCAACATACAGCTATATTCTATCTACAATAAATAAGCCAAGGCAGACGCTGTTTATCAACATACAGCTATACTCTATCTACAATAAATAGGCCAAGGCAGACGCTGTTTATCAACATACAGCTATACTCTATCTACAATAAATAGGCCAAGGCAGACGCTGTTTTGGTACTCTATTGTTTATCATGTCGACATTAATCAATTCCGGAATAAAACCTTAAAATGTTCCCATATGTGATGAAATCAATGTTGAGAAGACTCACAGACAACCGACAATCATTTTTGCAATTATTTAATCATTCATAAATTCCGTTGCTGACACCTTAAAAGCTATTTTTATACTTAGAGGAAATTAAATTGCTACACTGCTTCAAATACATAATTGCATGGCCATATTCGACGGAAGATTGTGGCAACACCATGTTTTCTTCATGTTTGTCTTTCAATAGTTTGAACGTCACGATATAGCTAAAATAATGCAATAAACACCACTCAATCAACATTGTATATATATATATAATGTGTATCCAAGTTCATCTCGTGATACCGCTATTACATGAAAGCTTTGAGTTTTTAATGTTGTAATTTTTTTTCCGGACATCACGGTGAAATTTTTACCTCTCCTCCTTCATTATACGTATTGTGCTTTGTGTTAGTAATGGCTCGTCCCTCGGATGTGTTAGTAATGGCTCGTCTCTCGGATGTGTTAGTAATGGCTCGTCTCTCGGATATTGTGCCCTATAGTTGTGTTGCAACCAATCCAACACACAACACGTGAGTTATATATTTGGACATATTTTTCATTCCATTTCCACCTTTATTGCTAAAAGATACATTGGTCTCCTCATACAATAGTTGAACCTTTATCACCTTGAAGCTAATTATCCCCTCGCTAACGAAGTTGCGAAGGGATATAGTAACGCTACCGTCCGTCCTTCCGTCCTTTCGTAGCATCCTTTTGAACACTCTAGAATCGACATCCTTAATGGATTTTGACCAAACTTGGTACATACTTAGTCCTTAAGAGAATCTGGAACCCCAATTGATTTTCAAGGTCATAGATCAATGGTCGAGGTCACAGGTCAAATTTTTAGGCGAGGGAATACGCCACGCTTTGCGTTGCCCTTGTTATATTTTGGACGTATCTGTTGAGAAACGCGTCGTGTGCACTAAATTAGATATCTACGTTTGTAGCAATCAACCAAATTGTCACGGAACGGTTGTTTTTCATCGAAATTATAATATTGAAGACTTCCATTTAAATATTCATAAATGAGTATAAATTGTTCCGGGTGAATATTATACTTACTACACCACCATGACGTATTTGTTTTGTTAGTAACGTTACTGACGAATATTTTCCAGGTCAATTGATGTAATTTTCCAGTTGTCTAAAACCATTATGTTCGATGATAAACAAGGCTAAGCTCAGCGTTTTTATTAATCTAGCCGAAGTCAATGGAAAATCATAGAGAAATTACACATGATAATAAAGGCTAAGTCAAGTGGAAGATTACAGTATAGCAATCATCTTAAGGTCAGATTAAAAATTATCTAACAACAACAAATAACCCAAGCAACATTGGACACATACCATCATGAATTATGCATAGACTTTTTTTTCGTAATTGTATAACCGATGGAATATTGGGCACATACCATCATGAACTATGGGTGGAATTATCTTTTAGTTGTTGTTCCTGAATATTCGGATCAAACGATCAAAATATTTCATTTTTGCAACATAAACAGATAAATATTTTATTAAATTTCGAAATATTACTTGTATGTGTACGAAACGACGGGTGCCACTTATGGAAAAGGAACTATCTACTATTCAGAAGCGTCCGAGTTTACAACGGTTTTAGTGGGACTCGTGTTTTTATTGTTTTGCGTAGAATTTGTCGATCATTGTGTGTTTGTTTTGTGTTATGTTTTTGTCCTTTGCAATGGCTTTACTTCGTCCTTGTACGACGTCTGATTACACCTTTAGTATATTCAAACATTTCTTATACAGTATTCTGACTGCAAACTGAAAAAATATTTTCCCAGTTTTCCGGTTGTTGACTGATTTTGTCTGTTTATATACTTATAAGTTCTGACTTTCCCTTTGGAAGATTGCTCGGAGTTTGATAATTTTGTTATCACCCTTATGCCTTCATAGAGAAATAATAATGTACATTTTTTCAGCAAATGTACGCATTGAATTATCTCCTCTTATATTAGCAACACCTCAGTAAACGGAATAACTTATATGGTTATGGTGTCTAGCGCCACTTTCATCACTATTTAAGCTAAGGCCCCCTGGATAAACTAACACGTAATGTCTATAGATATTAAGTGTGATCACGGATATGTTTGTCGTCGTTACAATGCCGTTCGTTTTCATGAATAATCACTCGAATTGTAACATGACGAGTACAACACTTGGGACAGGAACTACTAATCTTCCAGATCCCCGATTTTTCGAGCATTTTATGTTGCTCAATATTTCTGTGTAGGGTTTTGTGGACCATTACTTTTGTCCGTCTTCTCTTTTAAATATATGTCGGTCTTCAATTTACAGCTTCTAATTACCTTTTGGTATCTTCAAACCATTTTCTATCAACTGAAGTTGCTACAGCTGAGCTCAAATTCCACTTAGGGCTTTTTTCTATTCTAGATAATTATAAGTATCATTAATTTACGTTTATATGGACTACGATAAGATCACTTTTACTGCAGCTAGTTACTAAATACTGAAGTTCAAGATTATTGTTACATTTAATTAAGTCCATATAACGACCTACCTGTGAATTACAATAATAATAATACACCAAATAAAATACAAGAAACGACATGTGTTTGACAAATAAATATTGATACTGTATTTCACTTCGACTTTCAAACTTTATTTCTTTTGTTGATATTCATATTTTCTTGTACGTGTACAGTCAAACCCGATTTAAGCGGACACCTCTATATAACAAATAATTGTCTTTAAAGGGCAGTCTGATTTTCCCCATTAACGAATAGTGCATATAATTTTAACCTGTATATAAAGGGCAACTACTCATAAAGGTAACAATTTCAGGTTCTCGTTAGTGGTTTTCCTGTATATGGATAATATTAAGAAGAGTTTGAAGATACCAAAGTGGCAACCAGAAACCGTACATCGAAGTAGAACAGACAACACAATGGCCAAAAGAAAAATTGTGTATAAATCTAATTCATCTAAAATACCATCGCTATATTACTTGTGTGTTGCATATAACATTGTATATTGAACTTTTCCGCATGAAATTGCCTTTTAAAATTCACACTAATGTGCAGTCTATTTATTCAATTGGTGATAAAAGCCTATCCATTAATATTATGAAACAATTACGACCTTGTTCAATGTTGTCATTATTTACCAAATAAAAGAAATAATATAACAAAAGGTTTGAAATAGTGTAGCAAACTTCAGCTTCAAGTGTTAGATTATGAAACAAAGAGTTTAAGCAGTGATGGTCAATAATTTTAACCAATATCAACTAACCGAACAATTGCACCTCATATTAACTCATTGAGCACGAAAGGACCACACAAAAGTACGACAAATAGCTAAAAGTTTTGAAATACCAAAGGGGCAATCAGAAGCCGTAAATCAAAGAAAGATAGACAACAGAATTGACTAAAGAAAAGGGACATATGTTGTGCGTTCCATGTATCAGTACAATTTGAAGATACCAAAGATTAATCAGAATCCGTAAATATATGGACAGACAACACAATGGCCAAAAGAAAAAAGAACAAACAACGAATCTACAAAGCATTACACATAAAACTAAACATTTAGTGACACGAGCCCCGCTCAAAATATTATGTATGAAACATATGAATTATTTCACAATTCGGAATAGTGTGTTCTGTAATTGTAATGCTCATACATATGTTGACCTTTCTTATACAATAACGCATTACATCTTAATATATATTGTTTAATTTCTAACATAAGACACATCTTGAGATGGACGCAATTCGTTAATTAAATACTGTTGATTGCTGTTAATACTAACGATGGAATTGTCAATCAACAATTTCCAGCTTAAGTTCCCTAAACTCATATTCGATAATTAATAATTATTTCTTCAATGTTGACAATAATTAAAAATAAAATTACAATACATGTGTACTCACCTATTGACAATGTAGGAAGTTCTCCAATCAAAACAATTATGAATAATCTCGTAACGAACGAGAAGAAAAGTCACATATATATTGTGTATTCCTTGTATGAGAAGAGTTTGAAGATACCAAAGGGGTAATCAGAATCCGTAAATCAAGAAGGACAGACAACGCAATGGCAAAAGAAAAAAGACACAAGGACAAACAACGATCTACAAAACATCACACATAAAACGAAAGATCGAGTAACTCGAATCCCGCTAAAACATAAGGTTATGTATGAAATATGTGAATTATTTCACAAGTCGGAATTGTGTGTTCTGCAATGATAATGCTTATACATCTGTTGGCATTTCTTACACAATGACGTATTCAATCTGAATCTATATTGCTTAATTTTTAACTTCAGACCAAGCTTAAGATGGACACAATTCGCTAACAATCTACTAAATTAGATACTGTTGCTTTCTGTAAATACTATCGATGAAATTGTCAGTCAACAATTTCCAGCTTAAGTTCCTTAAACCCTTATTCGATAATTAAGAATTATTTCTTGAATGTTGACAATAATTAAAAATGAAATTACAAAATTACAATACATTTGTACTCACCTATCGACTGAAAATGTAGGAAGTTTTCCAATCACCAATCAAAACAATTATGAATAAGCTGGTAACGAACAACGTTTTTTCTTAGAAAAAACCTTTGATTACAGAAAATATTCTATATGTTATTACACATGGCAGTAAAGGAGACGGTCTGTGTGATATTTAATTTGTCGATAGTATCAAAAACAAGAACGGATCAGCTAGCAGCGTTCACGCTTTATTCAAGATATAATTGAAAAACATAGTACAATTTTCTGGTTGTACACGATCTTAAGTTGCGTCAAGAGAATTGCGCTATAGAAAGTGAAGTGAAGTGAATTAATTAAATCGTTAGTTAAATCATTAAATATCAGCGTGATAATTGGTAATTTTCATCATGAGGATTTTACATACTTAGGATGTAATCGCCATAGGCTTTAACAGGCAAAGACAAAGTCAATATCTCGATAAATCAGGTCTCTATATATAAAGTAAAGCTCTTGTAGAAATCTATGGTAAGAAGAAATTTATATGTCAATTTAATAAAATCCTCATTTTTAGCGATTTCTTTAAGTAATAAAATGGATTTTTAAGTAGGAATGATTTTACATTTGACGGAAATTAGAAAGCAAGTTAGCTTTCGCTATCTTAAAAAATACAATCAAGGAAAAGTCAAAATTCAATTAAATTGTTAAATTTGATCCTCAACAGCCTTGACGGATTTACATTGGTTATTTTAGAGTCTGTCTTTGACAATCTGTAATAAAACTGAATTTTGAAAAAAAAAATATCTTCTAAATCCACTCAACACAATGGTTGCCGTCTGCATACAAATACGACATGCGTTTAGTTGAGTACAATAATTCTGAAAGCGTTTTCC
Source organism: Gigantidas platifrons (assembly GCA_002080005.1). Taxonomy (NCBI): domain Eukaryota; kingdom Metazoa; phylum Mollusca; class Bivalvia; order Mytilida; family Modiolidae; genus Gigantidas; species Gigantidas platifrons. The sequence continues at coordinate 371,793 of MJUT01023803.1, forward strand.
ACTGATAAAGCTTGTTAATGACTTGCGACAGGTCGGTGGTTTTCTCTGGGTACTCCGATTTCCTCCATCAATAAAACTAACCGCCATGAAATAACGGAACTATGAATGAAAGTGGTGTTAAAGACCATAACCCGAATGCTGACCCTATCGTGAAATACCAGTATTTCAACATAACAATAAAAAATTACTTGAAAACAACCTATTGATATGATAACACCATACACTATTAATAAAGAGAATCAATTAATTATGTTCCAGATTGGTCCAGCTTTTTATTCCTGTTCGAATTGATTTTCCACATTTGAGGTTATAAAATTTCCATTTTTGAAGAGCTCAGAAAAACTTATCTGCGATTGTCAAAAAAAAAATAGAGAAACCAAACCGATGGAGCAATCACGATTGGACAATATATATACATTAACAGCATTGGGAACACGAGACACAGAACAAGAAACTAACAAAACACAAAACGACAGAAAACTTAAAATGATGGACTCTACCAAAAACCTGGGGTGAACCCAGGTGTTCGCGAAAGAAATACAGTTCCTTCCTCTTATAAGACACTCGCAATGTTACTAGTATGGTTAAGACGACCCTTGGGCATCACTATACACGATAAATAACACTAATAACATAGATAAACATGGACCCTCCAATGACCAAATGGAGGTAGAGACGAACCGAACATCGTTTTTGTTAAAATGGCACATACTTTAGAAGTGTTTATTCGAGAACATTATATATTATCCAATAAACCAGTTATTTGGCATTGGAAGAACATAAAGCAATACAAGTTGATTAACGTATGATGTTGAGAAAACCTGCTTAAGACACACTTTAAGACTCAATCTTCCGGTGGTTTTCGGTACTTGACGTTATAGTTATGATTTAGAAAGATAATACAATGAAACCTGTCTAAACCGAACCCCAGATAAACCGAAATCCTGTATAAATCAAACTTGGAATAAAGTCCCAATGTAGGAAATAAGGGTAATAAAAAAAAAATTACCGAACACCGAGCAATCTTCCAAAGGGAAAGGCAAAACTCATAAGTCAACAAACAGACAAAATCAGTCAACAACTGGAAAACTGGAAAAACCGCAATGGTCCTGACTTGGTACAGGCATTTCCAAAGAATTCTTTGTTAATTTAACATTTAAAAACCAAACACCTGTCTATTTCGAGCAGGTTCGGTTTAGACAGATTTCACTGTAATACTATCACTAAGGCAGCTACATTATCCAAACAAACAAATATACTGTTACATGTAACAACTGGACATCACCATTAAAACCATCAGACAAATATAGAGAATGACCCTTTTGAGGCTTCAGGAATTAGGAATACTACCTACTGGGGCATATCTAAAACTTGTAGAAGAAAGCTATAAGAAGCTTACATGTGCCACATATAGTCATATTCTCAAAACTTGAACTAATAGCGCTTCTTCGTAATGGTGATAGCGCCGCCAAAATAATTACCATAGGTATGCTTTTCTTAATTAAGCAAGACATAAGATGTCATCGCCTTTCTAATTTCAAATTGGATCATATACGTTTCAGTAAACCATGCTGGAAACATGCTATTTAAAACATATAGATGCTGTGAATTTCCGTCATTTTTTGTCTTCATTATATACATTCGTGCTTCATTAAAACCATCGTTAGACTTCATTTCTTTTCTAAGGAAAATCCCATCTACTTTCTCCATAGGGAGCGTTATTAACGTACAACACGACATTTAGTAGTTTTAACTAAATTATACAAATTTTAGAACGGAAGAAAAACAACTTTAAATATTGCAATTTAATGCTTTTTTATTGTTTTGTCTAGTAACACATCTGATGATTACGTAGTTTCAGATATTGTATGATGATTGATGATTATGTAGTCTCAGATATTGTATGATGACTGATGATTATGTACTCTCAGATGTTGTATGATGACTGATGATTACATAGTCTCAAATATTGTATAATGATTGATGAGTATGTAGTCTTAGATATTGTGTGATGACTGATGATTATGTACTCTCATATATTGTATGATGACTGATGATTATGTACTCTCAGATGTTGTATGATGACTGATGATTACGTAGTCTCAAATATTGTATGGTGATTGATGATTATGTAGTCTCAGATATTGTATGATGACTGATAATTATGTAGTCTCAGATATTGTATGATGACTGATGATTATGTAGTCTCATATATTGTATGATGACTGATGATTAGGTAGTCTCAAATATTGTATGATGACTGATGTATATACTGTCTCCTATGTTTTTAGACTACATTGCATTGAAGTTTAACAAATGTGTGCTTTTAGTTCTATTAACTTTAATACTACTGTGTGGCCAATGTATAACTAATGCATTACATAATATGTGATTATTGTCGAGAAGAAAACTTAATGAATGTAATAAAACGTAGATATCAAATAAGGGTAATAACAAAATTACCGAACTCCGAACAATCTTCCAAAGGGAAAGTCAAAACTCATAGGTATATAAACAGACAAAATCAGTCAACATCCGGTAAACTGTGAAAACCGCAATGACCCTGACTTGGTACAGGCATTTCCAAAGAAATGGTGGGTTGAATCAGATTCTACGGCGCCAAACCTCCCGCTTTCATTATGGTTCAAAGGTTCCGTCTCCACGACGCGTCTCTGGAATAACCTTTATCACATACGCCAAAATCAATAAGATTGGTAAACCAAATCATGTAAAGGTATTTGAGAGCAACAAAACCAAACGATCCAAAGAGAATAGCCACATTCGGCTATTGTGAATTATTTCATCAATATCAACAAACGAACAATTACATATAGCCTCTCACCTTATATCAGTGAAAAAAAACACACACACACAAAACAAAACAAAAACAAAAAAACATTATCAAAAACAGAACATATACTGATGATATTATGGGATCTGGCCCCAGTATGTCACCAAAATGTGGTGTGCTTAAACTCTTAAATGGCATCACGACATTCCTCTAGATAAACAATGCAATAACATGGTAAAATTACAACAACAGCATGCTCCGCACATATATTTTCTATACTGAGCAGCATTTATTGTGCAACTGACTATTAGTTAACAGTTTATTGACACTATAATTCAGTCTAAGGTGTGGCAATATTTTCAAATCTTGAGCCATATTTAGATTTCACTAATGTAGTGTTATTTAACAAAGGGAATTAATATATCAACTTATGTTTGGCGAATATTCATGAATTGTGTAGGTTTGTATAACTGGTTTGCGCTTCACGTGTGAGAAAGGATCGTTACTGTAAACTAAAAGACCGTCCATACCCAGTTATATGTAGATAATAGGAATATGTCAAAGCAGTGCGATGAGTGCACAGTAAACCATTCGTAATATACTGTCTACACAACAGAGGTTGACATACTACAACAACATGCCCACAGTCAACGTTCTGACATACATGTGTTGTCAAATGACCTTAACAGCCAAAAAAAAAGCAATTTAATATTAAATACCAATAACAAGAGTTAAAAGATACCAAAGGGGTAATCAGAATCTGTATTTCGAAGAAGGACAGCCATACAATGGCTAAATGAAAAAGGACAAAGCAAAAACAATGATATACAAAACGTAACATATAAAACTAAAGATCGAGTAACACGAACCCCACTAATAAAACGCAGGGTGCGCTCAATAACTGTTGACAAGTAATTATATACTTAACACCCATATACTGTTTTGTATAATATGATCTTAAGAGAGCTTTACCTGTACATTTAATATTAAACAAATGTGATATGCAAAAACAACAATAACACTGGACGTTTCTGATCAAGGGCCGTCGTGGCCGTGATCGTATGGCAGTTAACTACCCATGTAATCAGTATATATCACTACTAACGTTGTGAGTTCGAATCCCGCTGAACCGAGGTGTACTCCATACAACATTAAGTGATAAAGTTTGTCAGTTACTTGCGACAGGTCAGTGGTTTTCTCCACAAATAAAACTGACTGCCACGATATGACTGAAATATTGTTTAAAGTGGCGTTTAAACATCGCAACCCTAACCCGTTTCTGATCATGTAATTGATTTAGGGTGGTATAGCAACAGAACAATCAATAGGGCTTTATCTCGTACCAACTAGATTATTTCTACCTTATCAGGCAATCCGATTGAAAAAAATATAATCCTAGTTCTATTGTGAATGCAGCTTACTCTACTCTATATGATATATAGCATGCATACGGTGATCATATGGAACTAACCATAACACGTGTTGATAACGTAATCATATATTGGTAAACATATTATTGAAGGCTGTATTTGTTTTTGTCATTTACCATGTATTTAACAAATAGGGTCTTTATCTTAATCTTCGAGGCGAGGTGTTCTTGATACAACATCATGTGATAAAGTTTGTCAGTGTCTTGCGGCAGGTCGGTGGTATTCTCCGGGTACTGCGGTTTCCGCCACGATATAATTGAAATATTGTTGAAAGTGGCGTTAAAATCATAACATGTAAACTGTTACCCTTACCTTTATATCTTTATCCACAGTTGCAACAATGTACAAGTATTATATATGTAAATAAACGGCAGAGAATACCGAAGGAACAATCAAAAATGGACAATGCAGAGAAACCAGGGCATACGGCATAGAAGACGAAGACAAAAAAAACAAGAACACAACACAATATGTGTTGGACACCAATATACGCAATCAAACGCGTATAACGTAAATAAGACATGAGCCTTCCTACAAACAACTGGATGTAAAGACGAGAAACAATAAACAAGAATGCTATTGTTTTTAGTTTTATCTTAGTGTTTTGTAGATCTTTTTTTTTTACTTTTCCTTTTGGTAATTGTATTGTCTGCCCTTTGATTTTTACGGATTCTGATTACATCTTAGGTATCTTCAGACTCGTCCTCCTACACCATGACAGGTAACAAATGATGATGTTCATGTAATGTATGGCTTAGATAGCACAAATAAAAATGAATGCTTCAATAATTTCATAAAAGATCTTAGAATTATTATACATGCACGAAGAAAAATAAAACAAAAACACACACAATATGTGTTGGATACCACTTTTCGTAGACATACAAAAATACCGTAAGTAACACATTATAAAGTGTATTCCTTTCGTGGAATATTTTGCCTTCATTTAACAATGTAGCAGAGTATATGTATTACGAGAGTTTCGTAATCACAATCCGGTCGCTTCCTTATTCCTTATTTATCACCGGGTTTGTAACAAGGGTAACACGACAGGTGCTACAGGTGGAACATGAATTACTGTCCTTCCGGAGGACATGACGTCACTCGTGGTTTTAGTGAGGTTCCTGTTTTTCGGCAATTAGTTTTCTATGTTGTAGATCATTCTTTGTCCTTTTTTCCTTTCTTCTTTTGGCCATTGTATTGTCTGTCCGTCTTCGATTTACGGCTTCTGATAAGCCTTTGGGTATCTTCAAATTTTTCATTCACATAAAGTACTGCGTTGACTACTATTATACCTATTTTGTCCCAGTATTGTTAAAAATGCTGTTATAGTGACAACCGGAACCTTTTACCCGTAATGGAAGCGGGAGGTTTGGTGCCGTAAAATCTGATTCAACCCACCATTTCTTTGGAAATGCCTGTACCAAATCAGGGCCATTGCGGTTTTCCTAGTTTTCCGGTTGTTGACTGATTTTGTCTGTTTATTGATATATGAGTTTTGCCTTTCCCTTTGGAAGATTGCTCGGTGTTCGGTAATTTTGTTATTACCCTTATTTAAATACAATATAGTACATATAATATCTTGTGCAAATAAGAAAATAATTCGAAAGTGCATGTGTTTAATATCAACTTGGAAACACTGTTTATTCACATTTTTATGACGTCATTGATGACAAATAAGCGTGACAAATAATTGAGTTATACAAATTTTTATATTCCTGAACTTTTTGCACATATTGATGTTTGAAAACTCCGGTCGATTGTTACATTTAACGTTTGCCTTTTTGTATGCACACTTATTATTTTCTGAATATGGTAGTCATATTGGAATCAATATTTGATTTATTAATGATCGATTGATGGAATGACCAGTTTTCAGGTATAACTATAGCATGAACAAATTTACAAATTATAAATCAGAATATAAACAAAGGAAGAACTGGGCATACGAGTTGATGACTTTGATGACCATTATGAAAGTATTTTCTGATCGGTCCCAAATGACCACTCATATAAACAAAGATAATCCAGTATCAGATGCTACAGTTGTATTTGATATTGAATTGTCAGTGTACAACTTCACTAAAACATATTAAGATATTTTCAAGTATTCGAAAATAAACGAAACGATATAATCAACTGTGTTTTGCTTTGTTTTTCTGCTGTAGTTACAAATAAATAAATATACAATACTTGCGCACTGTCGAAGCATATAGGTAATATGTGTATGAGCCTTTTCCCGCGTTTCGCGCCGAATACACATATTTACCTATATGCTTCGACAGTGCACATGTATTGTATTTATCTTGCAATTTTAAATCGTAAATAAACGTTTACTATAGGATTAAACACTGTTTTTTAGGAAATTATCTATGTATAAACTCCGGCAGCTCACTCACAAACTGAACATAACCAAGATGACGTCATTGACGTCATATGAAGACTTCCAGTTTGAAACGTAAAGATTAGACGTTATTTGGCTTCGAGTACGCTTCAAATTTGATACAATTTAACTAAAATAAGTTTTCAAGGTAAGCTTTTTAATTATTTTTGTGTGTATTGTTGTAAATATGACATGTAGGATTTCACATTTTCAAGATGGTAGATCTGTATGTTCTATTTATAACTGACCAAAAATATATTGTGCAGGCTATATTGGTCGGTAAATGCTGTCATTGCAGGATAAATTCAATATATGGGTCTAATATTGAAGCGTCAGTGTACAACTTCACTAAAGACATATTGAGCTATTTTCAAGTCTTCGAAAATGAAACGATATTATCAACTGTTTCTGTTGTTGCTGTAATTACAACTAAATAAATAAATAAATACAGGAGTCTATTATTGCATACATCAAATATAACGGGAAAACAGCATTTCATTCATGTTATTACCAAAGACCTTCAATAACAAAATTGTCAGGGCCATGTACAACTTTACTAAAGGCATATTAAGCTATTTTCAAGTATCTGAAAATGAAACGATAAAAATAAATAAATACAATATAGGGGTCTAATATTGCATCTATCAAATATAATAGGGAAAAAAGCATTTTATTCATGTTATCAGTAAGTCGATAAGGAACCATTATTGCACTTGTGTCGGCTCGTTCTGTAGTTAAAACATCTAAATCATGTTAACAATACTCTAGGGACCGGTTGTTGTATTGATTATAGCCACAGAAAGCGTTTTGTGAATCTAATCCAATAACAAGTTTACAATGTATGTGTTACCACTTGTGAAAGATTTCTAAATATCTATTAGATGGTTTTTGTAGTTAATACAATTAATGAATAGACACTGATCAATTACATATAATATATTGAATCTACGAAATGTTAAAATGTGGGTTTATAAAAAGGTCAAAAAACATTTGTCAACAATATAGCTAACCACAAGATTTTTATCAAATATCTTACACAGAAGATTCTTACTTGCGATGGACATAATGTGTACTTAACCAAGTTATTGGGAATCCAAACACAGTCTTGGTAAAAAAATAAAAAAACAAAAACAAAAACTAAAAGCAAAAAAATTCAACCCCTCCTCCCCCCCCCGTATTCAGAGGCCATACACTGCACTGCAGTTTGCAAGAAAATGGATTTCTCTTGTAAGCGTGGATTTTTCAAAAGTTTTATCATACAAAACTATTTTGGTCGATTTAAAGGCGTGATTCGTGTACAATAAATACAATTTGACCTCAATTGTTTCAGTGCGCTCCGTGTTGCTAATCTTTTCAGTGTTCTGTGTTATCGACAAGACTTTTACCAGATTTGACTCTTACCGTTCGGTGTATTGTTTTAACAAACAAAGCTGAATAAGAAATAAATGTGTTTCAAAGTATAATGATATTTCTGTAGATACATGTTGTTACTTACAGATTTAAATGTGTATATGAGATGTTACTTTTTGAAATCCTAAATGGATAAAAAGAAAAATAAAAAAAAACAACAACAACAAAAACGCATGGTTTATTTATGCTTAAGAGATTTAATTTGATAACAAGCTTATATATGACCCATTGGTAATAAAGCTACAAGATCCATGTCAAAATATTCAATAGGGTTCCAACATGTCATTATCCTTAATGTGTCACCAGTTGTTACTACCAGCAGGATCACACAGACATGCAGTGATACATGTAAGAGATGAAGTATCCGGTCACACAAAACAATACTTAAATATGGAATAGTAAGTTAATACAATATTCCAGTGTTTGTGGATTTTCTTGTTTTAGGTAGGTATGTAACATGGAAGCTAATGAACCGAGGGTATATAGTGGCTAAGTTTAAGTCCTCATTTCGAACGTTATACCGTAATGACGTGGTTAACTATTACGGATTATTATACTTCGTGTAAGTTTCTGTAGTGATATTTGGTATTGTAATATTTTGGCATATTACCTGGACAATTAGACACTCAGTATAATAATGATATTAATGTGGTCTTGTCCAGGTAATATGCCAAAATATTACCCAGGTCTGAGAGATATATTACCCTCCCCGATATAAGTATATGTGTCACAGACGACACCATGTATGTTCTGTTTGCCGTAATCTTAATCCAATATTTCTTTTCCCTTTCATGACTTATCACAGGATTTGTGACAAGAGTACCACTACTGTGGCACTAGCGCTACCCAATACACAAAAGGCACGATCATGGTTACCATTACGCATACCAAGTGAATATGCAGACAATTACACAAGCATGGCGATCACGATAACCATGACGAAACGGAGACGAATACACTTATCATTACACTTTTGAGGTGAGTTCTGTAACAATATATTTTGTACATACGAACGAGACGAGCACCTAAGCATTACCCTACACAAGAATTTAACATTTCAAATTTTAAAAATACAGAATTTGTCATTTTAGTTTTCATTCTGACTTGCATTTGATTTAAATTTAGAAATAATTACATTGTGTTTTTCATATCAAGATCATTGAAGTTAGCACTAAAGACGACGCGTATTGATCAAATATTACATAGTATACAGGAAAGGAATTAGTATATTAATTATAGTAGGTCAATGCAAAAAATTGTATTCAAGTTTTTTTACTCTCAAGTTTGAAATATTCTCCAAAGCAGTAATTTACTTTTCAAAAATATGCATTGCGCAAATTACCCTGTTAGCTGAGTTTAGAATGCACATTGGAAAAAATCAATAATGAATTAAATATTTTTAATATAAAGATATTGCTATCGGTCATAAATATCTATTAAAATTGTTGATTTGTACTTTTCGATATATTTAAGCATATCGCCTTAGCTCGGTACTTCCTTATATGAGAAGTAATCTACATTGGCACATTGTCCTTTTTTACTTATTTCAGGGTGGAAATTAATGCTGTTATTATATATCGTTATTGATTTAATGTTTTACTAGAGTTTTCTATCTAGTCGGCTTTGTTTCCATGCATTGTTCCCTGATACAGGCAATATTCCCACATAACCGAAACTAACGCGAATGAGTGAATGAGTGATTGTTGTTTAACGCCAACTCAACAATTTTCAGCTATACCATGGCGAGAACAAGTTAATTTTCAATGAAATAATGATAAGTTGATAAGTTCCGTTATGAAATAGACCAACACGCTAAGTTGGATTTTTAAGATGACGGCACACTGAAACAACAGTCCGCGGATAGACATGTCGCCCCACCCAGACACATTATCCTGATTTCAAGCCAACCCGTCTTCGCTCTTTCTCCTTAATGCTACGCGCTTAGCGGAGACGCAAGAAATACCAATTGTATTGTCTTTGGTTTGACCCGATCGGGGCTGGAACGAAACTAATGCACATACAGTAACTAACTTGAAATTTCCGGTAATAAGACCCAACGATTGTAAATCACCGATTTGCTTGTTTTCAGTATTGATGCCCTCGTTGTTCCGGGTGGCTCAATGAGTTAGGTCGCTGGATCTAACAGCTCATACAAGCCTATCACCACTACGGCGTGGGTTCGCGCCCCGCTTTGTAAATTACAAAAAAGTGACAAAGTTTACCAGTTGCTTGCCCATGGTCGGTGGTTCTCTCCGGCTTCTTCCACCTCTAAAACTAATCACCATGATATAGCTGAAATATTGCTGAAAGTGGCGTTAAAACACCAAATATCAAAATCAAATCAAAATCATCGTTGTTCCGTATTCAACAGAAGGCAATGTCACACACCATATGAGTAGGTTTGGCTTTTAAAGCACCGTTTTAAAATTAATGAATGTATTTTATTCGCTTTGAAAAAGTAATCAGCACACACAAGTAGTGGGTTCTGAAAGAAAATCGGACACTATGTTTAAGAAGAGTTTGAAGATACCAAAGGGGTAATCAGAAACCGTACATCGAAGCAGAACAGACAACACAATGAACAAAAGATACCAAAGGGGTAATCAGAATCCGTACATCGAAGAAGAACAGACAACACAATGGCCAAAAGATACCAAAGGGGTAATCAGAATCTGTATATCTAAGAAAAACAGACAACACAATGGCCAAAAGTTAGAAGATACCAAAGGGGCAATCAGAATCCGTACATCGAAGAAGAACAGACAACACAATGGCCAAAAGAAAAAAGTACAAAAGGACAAACAACGATCGACAAAACATACATATAAAACTTGTCATATTATTTGTTCCATTACTTAGCGAAATAATTATCCAACGTATTTACAACTAAGAAGTGTTTTTTGAATCGGCATATAATAACGTTAAATGATTGTGCTTGTACATATATGTTAGTATGCTTCATTGATGGGGCTAGGGTAAGGGTTATGGTGTTTACCGCCACTTTCAACAATATTTCAGTGGTCAGTTTTATTGGTGGGGGAAACCGGAGTTCCCTGGGAAAATCACCGACCTGCCTCAAGCCACTGGCAAACTTTGTCACATAATGTTGTCTCGAGTACACCCACCTAGGTGGGATTCGAATTCACAACTATCCATTACATAGGTAGTTGTAAATCTAATTACTATGCGATCACGACCACGACGGTCCCTTAAATCCAATATATATTGTACCGTTTTCACTATTATTTCCAGGACAATCACCTAACAGTACAACCGTCCTTGTAACGAGCTTTTGACAATGTTAAAATTATATTTTTTTCCTACAAAAACGTATATTATATTAGTTAAACGTGTATCTTATATTAATGAGTAGTACACCCCTTAGAGCTATCTCGTAAGAAAAGTATCCTACTGCGATTTATGTAACATTTTTAATAATGATAATAAGCTGGCTACAGTTTCTGTCGAAAAAAACAAGAAGTATTCAAACGTATATCACAGAAACGCCGAAGGTAACGCCATGTCCCTGTCAAAAATAAATGATTGAAATCTTTAGCAAAATGTCAACCGAATGTATCCAGCAGTTTCATATAACAGTTGATGAAATGCTAAATTTACATTTGGATGTTATCGTATTGCTAAAATTACAAAGACAAATTCACACCCTCCATATCCGGTTATCTAATTAAGATTTAATATTATCATCCTTCCCTCCGGCTATATCTACCTGCTGGCTCCATAAACAAAACTCGTATCAAAGTCCGCGTGAGCTGAGCAGGACTTATCAACCGTCAGCAGGAGTTATCACCAAATTCTCCTAACATTTAAACGATAATTCCTGTGAAGATGGCAAAAATAAATAAAATTGATCTACACCATTAGCTAGTTAACATTATTTTTTAAAACATATATCAAATTAAGAACTGTCGCGTTAGAAATATCAACAAACATCGTCCTACAAAAATGTACTTTACACAATTCGTGATAACCTCTCCTCAGACGTCATAATTTTTTACGTCATAAAGGAGGTTGTGACCGTCATGTTTTCTAAACCGGAACGGCATTGGTAAGCAAAACCTTTAATGAAAATGGGTGACTTTGATGTTTGTAATAACAAAAAATGAATATCCCCATTAAAGGGATTAAATCTTAACCTTTATATAAACCTGTAAAAATGAATGGTATATTTTGCAAACTACTTATGAACTACGGTTTTGGGGAAGCGTATTTTGAATATTTTGAATCATGTAATTTTTCCCGCGAAAAATAAAAATATAGATGTATCCGTGTTTATGGTTGATTTAAGGATGATAAATATGTCATCTGAATGTGAATATAATTGATACTGAAAAATATCAGTCTGCTCGACAGAATATGAAGTTTGTGACTCGTTCGCTTCGCTCACTCGCCAACAAACTTCATATTCTGGCTCGGCAGGCTGATATTTTCGGTATCAATCAATTCACATCCAGATAACATATACGTATACTCTCTGTAACCGATATAAAGTCCATCTGTTGAAACGGTGGGAAATTAAAACGACATAGCGCGTTGCGTCAAACTAATATGCGTTTGAGAGACCATTCATAGTTTTTATTGAAATTGTACCCGCTAAACAAATGAATCGTGGTGGTCAGTTTTATTGGTCGAGGAAACCACCGAAATTTCGTAAGTCACTGATGAACTTTATCACATCATTATTATGTTGTATCGAGTACACCTCACCATGAACGTGATTCGAACTCGCAACTATAAATAGATCAGTATAAAAAAATAATAAACCTACATTCTTAATATTAATATACAGAGTCTAACACTGTTTCCTTTTCGATCTGACATTTAGATTCCGACCGTTACCGTTATTTGCATTGTTTCACAACAGTATTTCCATAAATGTTTAACATCAAGAAAATGTAGACACCAAACCTTACGGAAGCACAACCTAATAACCTTTTCTTCTTTATTTTAATGTGTCTGTTGTGTGTAACCAGACTGTAATATTGACAGTCTTTGTGCTAAAATAATGTATATTTAGATATTAAGTCATGATTACTGTATGTTTCCCGCCTTTTGATGCCATGCAAAACATGTTTTATTTATTCTAAAATTGAATTTTCTAAATAGAACTAATCCAATTTCATTTACTGTTGACAGTACTAAGCTGTGTGTGTCGTAAAATATATTAAAAAGACTGAAGCTGTCAGTCACATCAGACAACAAAACATTTAAATTAAATTGAAGATTAGGTATTCGTTCTGTTCTATTATTAAACCATTTACAATATTTAAATGGTTCCCATGAAAACGATGTTTGAATCCACTATTTTATACATCAGGGTCACCTCGAGACGGAACATGTTGTTCATGCGAAACAAATATAAGACTTTTTACATGAAAAATCGAAAAATAAAATTTAATTTCTATACAAAATGTCTATTTGAAATCTGCAGGCTAGGGTAAGATATTATATATTGTTTTGCTTATTTCAGTTAAATTATGTTTCCAATCAAATTGGCCACATACATTGTTTGTAAAAAAATATACACCATGACCTCTTTACACTTAAATGGGCATTCTGTATATTAGATGTTTTATGGTAAGGAGATATGATACTTATTATGTAAACATACCGTAATATTATATATAAATGGACAGGTGATATATTCATTTAGTATTTTCTATTTTAACACATTAATTATACAATATGTTTACCTTTTGTTATTATCCCCACGCCAATGAAGTTGCGAAGGGATATAGTAACACTACCGTCCGTCCTTCCTTAATATCCTTGCGCACACGCTAGAATCAACATCCTTCAATGGATTTTGACCACACTTAGTCCTAAAGAGAATCTGGAGCCCTATTGATTTTCAAGGTCATAGGTCAAATGTCAAGGTCACCGGGTCAAATATTTAGGCGAGCTGATACGTCACGCTTTGCGTTGCCTTTGTTTAATACTCGTTTCACACACTGTTAGTAAATTCCATTAATGTACAACATTGAGTGTATCAGTTGCTGCGGTCTAACGTCAAGTGAGCAATTGATATATCATGTCGAGATCAACTCATATTTTGACGAGACGATGATGCATTAAACCGACACGCTTGGTTTGAGTTTAATAGTGATCTTATCCATTAATGTTGCGTGTTTAACATTAATACAACACATGCAAAATATATAGTCTATGGTTTAACACGACCGGGACTCGAACCCACGATCCAACACACTCGAGACGAGCAGACTAAGCGATGTGGTTAAATGAAAACAAATACTAATAGTTGTGTAACACTTGTAATAATTATTGGAGACTGTTTATATTTATCTGACCATGTCTCGAAATGTAACTCGTATGCACCAGAACAAGAGAGGAAAGGTTAGTTAGGGTTATGGTCATGGTGCGTAGTGCCACTATCAACGATAGTTTAGCTATATCGTGGCAGTCAGTTTTATTGATGGAGGAAACCAAAGTACGCAGAGAAAACCATCGTCCTGTCGCAAGTCACTGACAAACTTTTATCACATTATGTTGCATCAAGTACACCTCACCATGAGCGGGATTCGAACGTACAACTTTAGTGGTGATAAGCATCGATTGCACATGTAGTTGTAAATCCACAGATATCAAAGAAAACGGAAAGTTTTGCATAAACATATTTAATGTTTATTACCATTGATGAAGTAAACGCGACATAACATTTTTCCCCGGAAGTAAACTGTTGATTTTTTTGTACTTTCAAATGGTGTGTTAATGTAAGTATAATTTCATCTACATCATATATGGTTATTGTATATTGTGTGATAAAAGGGGATCAAGCTCAGTTCACTTGTGATTAATATCTATAGGACCGCGCCCGGATTTATACATTACAAAAAGGGTGCACTCGACTCGCAGCCGCAAGTGATAAAGTTTACCAGTTGCTTGCCCATGGTCGGTGGTTCTCTCCGGGTACTCCTGCTTCTCCCACCACTAAAACTGGTCGCCATGATATTGCTGAAAGTGGCGTAAAACACCAAATATTCAAATTCATGTATACATTGATTGATTGATTTATTGGTTTAGCGTCCAGCGAGCAATTCGTCAGCTATATTCAGGACGATCATGTATAAATAAAAAAAAACATACCGACGGAGAATCATATAAAGTATAGGCATGTCTGAAATTCAACCTAACAGAATTTCCGTGAAAATTATTTAATTAAATTAGCTGACAATTGGTTTATGCGATTAAAGATTGTTTATTAATTTGTATTTTTGTTTTTCTGCCGCCTTTGTTTGCAACATAATCGTGCATGTCATGACATGATTTCAGGTCAAAATGCAATTTGAATGGTTTAGTTTACTCCTTTTGTTCTTTCTTTACAGCAGAACATACTCTATAGCTAGCAACACGTATTGTATAACTCCAACAGTATTCAATAATCCCCTTTATTTAAAAAAATAAACAATCACATATACTGTCTTGGAACAGGTTTAATGGTGTAAGGGCCAAAATATCAATATAACAATTATATATGTGTAAAACGGAGTTACTTTATCAGAGTTTTCCAATACATTTTTTTGACATCAAATAAAACTCCTTCCTATTCCTTGTATTTCATATATTTAATGCTAGAGTGTATATCTTTGATCTTTTAAACATTGTGAGGTAATTAACGTTATGGCTGCAACCTGGTTTACCAATGACATACAACTAATTTCTTAGAAATTCTTTGCAAAAAATAACATCAAAATGAAAACATTGATAGTTAAATGAGTGCAAAGGACTAACGGTATAAAAATAAACCTATTGGTAGTCTTCCATCTCTATTGAAGGAGTTCGTGCTAAATCAAATTGCCATAGAAACAACCGGTCGTAAATTAAGAGGGAAAAAGGTCGCATCAATGTCCATTTTATAAAAGAGAAGCGTGAACAACTAATTATCTCTTGCTTTGTTTTCTACGCTAGTCTACGTCTTCTGATATTCTTGTTAATTAAGTTGGTTTTAACTTAAAGCATCATACTAATCAACTCGAGTAGTGTCTGGCCATTACTGCGCTCCATTGAGCTTTAAGGAGACGAGACGCGACATATATATATCAAGTGTGTATCGTTAACGGCGTTCTGTTGTTCACTGGAACGATACCCGGTGATTGAGTTGTGTTCATTATGTGATATGTAGAGGGCATATCTGATAACCTGTCTTCCATAAAATTAAAAAACAAAGCAATACCATACTGCGAAGTGATAAAAGTGGTGACTGCAACAGAGTTTACCAATGGCATACCCCTAATTTCTTCAGAAATTCTTAGAGAACATAACATCAAAATATAAACGTTGATAGTTAATTTAGAGCAAACTACTAACGGTATGTAAATCAACCTATGGCAGTCATCCATCTCTATTGAAGGAGTTCGAGCTAAATCAAAGTGTCATAGAAACAGCTGGTCGTAAACAAAGAGAGTAAAGGTCGCATCAATGTCCATTTTATAAAAGAGAAGCTTGAACAACTAATTATCTCTTGCTTTATTTTCAACACTATTATACGTCTTCTGATATTCTTGCTAATTAAGCTGTTTTCAACTAAAACAACATACTAATCAACTCGAGTAGTGTCTGACGATTACAGAGCTCCATTGAGCTTTAAGCTATCAAGTATTTATCGTTTACGGAGTTGTGTTCATTATGTGATATGTAGAGGGCATACCTAATAATATGTCTTCCATAAAATGAAAAATAAAAAAATATCACATTGGCGGAATAATTCCAAAATCAAATATCAAAATCGTAGAAAGAGGCAAAAATCAACGATACACATAACACATAAATACATGACCTCTGACCCCTAACACATAAATACATGACTGCTCACTTTCCTTGTCTGACACAGGCACTTCAATAACAGTCTTTGAAAAAAAGTAAAGCAAGTGGAATATGCTCAAACCTGCCCTCTTTATAAAATGATGCGGTGATGTCACGAAGAAAGAAACAAATACATAATACGATATAGACCCCTTCACACCAAAATCACAGGTTATACAACAGGTTGCTAAAGGTGCATCAACGTGATAATGTAGTAATCTGATTTCGTGTGTGTTTACCCAGCAAAGATGATTAACATCAGCTTATGTCTTACTTGAGGGACGATATACCTCAATTCCAGAACTAAAATTGTTAACCTAGATTTGATATAATTATTTCTGTACTCTTATGAAAATTGACTAATATTTCCAGAATCATTTCATAATGAGTATTGCTGTGATATTAGTTTAAACAATGAAGCAAATTCAATTATTTGGTAGTGTTAAATGTGTCTAGTAACGCTAAACTAGATAATATAAATCAATTATACAAGTACATACATAAACGATAGAGAATACCGAAGGGGCAATCAAAAATGGACAATCTAGAAAAACTGCCGACAAAATGGTACGGTACACAAGACGAAGGAAAACAAAACATAAACACAACACAATATGTGTTGGACAGCAATATACGCAAACAAACACAAACACAACTGGTGGCAATGACGAGCCGAACTTCGTTTTTGTGCGGAAATCGTAACAGACACCGCAATACGGAACTCAGAACGCAAAGGCACATAACAGGGTATGCAATATATAGGTCTTCAAGAACTAACCAGGGTACCGAATTTAATTTAAATACTTCTTTCAAATCTATTGGTTACCTTTAAATGCGTTGCTCATTCCATTTAACGACTACAACTCACCTCAACTTTACTCTAGTATTGATCTATCAAGTGTATAATTCTACTTCCGGTTTTAATGCTGAATTTGTTTTAAACATATTTTATTAATTATTTCAACATAACATTACAATATTCAACATATATACATTACATAATTAGAAGTAATCAATAGGATTGGGAAACAAGTTACAATAACTTATATTAATCCCTATCCGTAGGAATAAATTTATTTATAATAATGTAAATCTCTAAGGGGAAGAACATTCAGAACAAACTAAGAATATTTTTATATAAATTACAAACGGTGTAAAATGATAAAACAAATACAGTGATTTGGTGTTTGATGTAAAAAAATATTTGATATTTGCTGAATTTATATGCAGCGATCAGAATGGAATATGGGATCACTCGGACCGATAACAAGTCGAACCGGCTACAGAAAAAGACAACTTGGACCGTCTATGAAGTTAATTCGGACCGTCAATGAAGACAACTCGTAGAGTCGTTCGTGATCACAGCGTAGATCAATCATATATATGACTAAATAAAAGTTTCATATAAGCTCCAACCATGAATATTTGTCAAATATTCTTATTTAAATAAACAATAAATAATATGAAATAAAGGTCAGTAATACAATTACAATTCAAAATTGTTTCACAAATGAGTACTACGTTGGTTGATATTGATTTGTTAGTAGAAGCAGACCGTAACTAGATACAATTTTCAAATGTATGAACATATGTTAAGGTTTGGTTTATGGTGATTAACGCCACTTTCCAAAATATTTAAGTTTTATTGGTGGAGGAAAACGGAATACCCGGAGAAAACCACTGACCTGTCGCAAGTCACTGACAAACTTTATCACATAATGGGGTATCGAGTACATCTCGCCTGAGCGGGATTCGAACTCAAAACGTCAGTGGTGATAGGCACTGATTACATTGGTACATGTACATTTTAGTATGAACATAATCAAGAAATAAACATTAAACAATTATCATTACAATATAAAGAGTTCTTAATCAAATTAATGAATACCATGGTTACCGTCGTTTTATGTTTTATACTATTCACTTCTATCACTACACAATCCCGAACATTAAATTCGATGGCAGAATTAATCATTGTATATTTGGTTCAAATAAATAAATAAATAAATAAAACATGGATCAGCAGAAGCTTCTTCTTTCAGAACACCTGCGTATATGGACATACATGTTTTCGAGCTTGAGCTATGTTATTGGTTACAATGCTGATACAAGTTACTAATATTATACATTATTGTTCATTTTATAAACTAATAATTTTTATTCATTAAATATAGGTATAACTGCCACTAGTGGTGCAGCAACTGCTTATCATTCCAGACACGAACACCTGATTTATCCACCGGTTTTTAGTGAGCTCGTATTACTCGATCTTTAGTTTTATGTGTGTTTTGTAGATTGGTCTTTTGTTCTTTTTCTTTTGGCCATAGTGTTGTCTGTCCGTCGATTTACTGATTATGAACCCCACTAAAACTTGAGATATAATCAGGTTCTTCGGAAGGGTAAACAGTTCCTGCTCCACATGTGGTACCAGGTGTTTTCCCTATTATTTTGCTTATATTATATATTTCGTATATTTCTTTTTTCATGTAAGACATTCTAGCACTTACGTAAATTCTACTAATCAACTTTTGGGATATGAACAAAAACTTACTCACCGTCTATCCCAGGGTGGACTCCAAATTATCTTGTATCTTTCCATATTTTTGTCCCGTTTGATTTTAACTGAAATATCAAATATCAGAATTAAATGTCTTTTTTATTGATCACCCGTAATCCAATAGGTGCCAAGATGCTTTCATAGATCAACTAATTTCCATGACAACCGTTTTTTGTTGCGCAAAACCACGCATAATCGTGTCAGAACAAGTATTTGGGAACGCAGCATTAAGCAGTAATAATGATAAGTAAGAATCAGGGAAATTGTTTTTGAGTTGAGCGACATATATATCTTTTTACCTTTTATCTGCCAATGTTCTACTGTTATAAATATCAAACTCAGTGTGCTGTGCTATTACAAAATAGTTATCTCGATTATCTTGTCAAAGGACAACTTGTTCTGTCCATGGTATACTCTCCCTCACTGACTTAATATGAATATTAACTGCCATATTTTATTGATATTTGCTTCATCAAGACTTTTAATGAACCCGTCAGTCCAATTTATCCTATAATTTTGCAGGTAAATTATATGCTATTTCATACTATTTATAGCTGCAAATTGGTAATAGTCAAAATTAATGTAACATGCAGACAGATTTAGTTGGATAGCGGAACCTAAAAATGTGGCCTTTATGAGCAGTTGCCATTTATATTCAGCTTACGATCACATACACTTTTCAGTAACGGGAAAAATGAGACTTCCCTTTATAGACAGTTATTTCTTATATAGAGGTGCTCTTAGAGGGAGGTTTGACTGTATCTTAATTCAATAACCACGTTACAGTTAATACATTAGCATTTTCCAAAGATTTCAACGGAATTGTCAATGATTTGCCAACCCTCCCTCCGTTTTGGCAGCTGATCAAAGATGACAACTAGCCTGCAGCATTGCGATGCTTAATGACAAATGATTAATGCAGTTATCATATCTTATAGGCTTTACAAGTATACAAAACAAAAACTTCAGTGATATCCCATAGGGAACTGAAATGTTAAATGCATTTTACAATTTTCAAGTCAATAATGAACAGATGGGTTATTCTAAACGATGTTCGGTTCGTCTATACCCCCAGTTTGTAGGAGGGCTCATGTTTTATTTACGCTATGTGTGTTTGTTTACGCATAGTAGTGTACTAAACATATTGTGTTGTGTTTTTGTTTGTTTTTCTTCATCTTGTGTACCCTATGTTGCCAGTTTCTCTGGATTGTCCATTTTTAATTGTCCTTTCGGTATTCTCTAACGTTTCTTATATACAAATGACACAATTTCATATACATGTATGTGATTTGGTTTACAAAGCCAATACACCGACTTATTCGGAACTTTTTATCTTTAACATATAATAGTTTTTCCTTTTTCATATGAAGACAAGTCAAATGTGTGCGTGGTTGTATTTTCACACTTAAAATGATTATATGCAGAAATGGAGATACTACAGAGCTATTATTTTCATTGTCTTGAAAATATATCAAGACAATTTCTACTCTATATAATATATATTCACCTCACCATATCAATATATCATTCTAACATATTCTTTTTCTTAACATAATTTATTTAATGTAGCTATTGAGTCAGCATCATATGACTATATGGCCAATATCGGTTGTCAAGAAAAAAAGCAACATGTCATATTTTAAACTAGAATTATTAATTTGAACAAAATTTAAATGTAGGGGGTGATATTCCCTCTTTGTTGTTATTGAATCAACTATCTCATGAATACTGGGCTATATCGGTAGTCAAGGACAAATAAGCAACATTCAATATTTCAAATCAGAATAATTAATTTGAACAAAATTTAAATCTAGAGAATGCAATTCCCCCTTGCTTTTCTTGTCTGATTACATAACACTGATACGATATTATATAATCAAGAAAGAAGGACAATTTAATATTTTAAATCAGAATTATTAATTTGAACAAAATTTAAATGTAGGGGGTGATATTCCCTCTTTGTTGTTATTGAATCAACTATCTCATGACTACTGTGCTAAATCGGTAGTCAAGGACAAATAAGCAACATTCAATATTTCAAATCAGAATAATTAATTTGAACAAAATTTAAATCTAGAGAATGCAATTCCCCCTTGCTTTTCTTGTCTGATTACATAACATTACATAACACTGATACGATATTATATAATCAAGAAAGAAGGACAATTTAATATTTTAAATCAGAATTATTAATTTGAACACAATTCAACTGTAGGAACTGAAATTCCCTATTGTCTTTCTTATCCAATTAAAAAACACTGATGCGGTATACTTATTTAACTAAATTATATAAGACGAATCCAAATGGGATATGTTTGGTATTTAATGAAATATTGATGTCACTATCAGGCAGTATATACTTTAATTTGCAGCGAATTAAAATTTCAAGAAAATGAACATCAGTACCCAGGTGGCATTAGGACAAATCTAATTTGTAATTGGCATTATGATATATTTAGAAATATTTCCAGATTGTCATTTCGACTTCGAATCAATTAAGACATTTGACACTATCTAGACTACAAAGCAGAGAAATGATAGACCAGCAACGCGTCTATGTAGAATAGCTCCTCTGATCTAATTAAGACACATTCAGATGTCTAGCATTACTATATCATTGAGCATACATAAATATTACGCAACAAAAATACGGGGCCTCGGTGGACGAGTGGTCAGGGTCATTAAGTTCAGACAACGAATGTGACATCACTCACGTTGGATCATTTTCAGGACAAATACTCATGGCTGAGGGTATCTTCCCGCAATAGAATTGCATTTTTTTTTATTTTGGTGTTTAACGCCACTTTCAGCAATATTTCAGTTATATCACGCCGACCAGTTTTAGTGTTGGAGGAAGACGTCTGGTAGTAATTCAAATAAATAGATATCGGACTTTAAATAAGTGTGCTCAATCCTAATTGTTAATATTTTGAGCAAATAAACTTATGCTTAATTAAGTCATGATTAGCAAATAAACATTAGTGAATATCGAAGGGGCAATCATAACTGAACAATCAAGCGAAACTTGCCAAATATGATGCAAAAGACGAAAAAAATAAAACAAAACAAAACCTCAACACTATATGTGTTGGTCACCACGATACGCAAGCAAACACAAATAACGTACATGTTTATATAAGACACGAGCCCTCCTACAAACAACTGCATGTAAAGACGATCCGAACATCGTTTTTATTCGGAAATCGTAGATTAACATTTTTGAATTGCTGATTAACAAACATTAACACAACTAAAGCAAAAAATAAATATGGTTTAGTATCAATTCTCGAAAAGTATCCATAATTTTTAATAAGTTTTGGTAGAAGTGGTCCAATATAGGTACAAATGAAATGAGGATGAAAGTTACAGTTTCGAAATCAGGTAATTATCATTAAACTAAAGTACTCCTCCCTCAGACATAGGTGACCTTAGCGGACTTTCTCTATTCTGTTTAGGCCCTTTAGTTTTGTCCCAAAGAGTTTTAGGCTATTTGGCTTTCAATTATTTTGGCCTTGAGTGTAGTTGAAGGTAAATTCTGTAACGCGTCGTGTGCAATTTATATCAACGTTTTTATTACAACGAATATTATTTAATGCGCTTTAAGAGATATTTCAATATATACGTTTCGGTTTTATGCAATTAAATGATTCGGTTTTCGGTTAATGGTTTATGGTGTTTAACGCCACTTTCAACAATATTTCATTTATATCATGGTGGTCAGTCTTATTGGTGGAGGAAACCGGAGAACCCTGAGAAAACCACCGATCTGTCGCAAGTCACTGACAAACATAATCACATACTGTTGTATCGAGTACATTTCGCCTTGAACGGGGCTCGAACTCATAACTTTAGTGCTGATAGTCACTGATTACACACTCAGGTTGTTGTATATACACGACCACGACGGCCCTTGTTTAACTACTAAATACCTCAACTTGGTATTACTATCTCACAGATTACCATATTCTTTTAGCGTCTGATAATCTTTCCTTAATTATTGTTAATATATATTATAAAAGTATCAAAACAACATTTTGCAGATTCAGAGCTCCTTATTTTCGACAGACATTTTAAAAATACAAACGAAATGATGTACGAGAATCGTCTTCTTCGTGATGACCTCTGACGTGACCCCACTAGTTAGCAACTGATTATTATTTACGTTTGTGACATTGTCGTGTGTATTCTACATTGTCTTCTATCTAATCACATCATTATGACATAAATAAGACCACGCCTGTTTATAAGACCACGCCTATTTATATGACCACGTCTGTTTATAAGTAAAAACATTATCTATGATTCACAATATTTTTGAAAGAACTTGTAAATTCGCATAGCACGCGTTAATTATCGCCCATATCAACATCCGCTTAGATTCTAAATTATGTAAACACCTGCACTGTTCCACGATGAATATTTAGTTGGCTTTTACATACTTATCAATGAATTATTCAGCTTTATGTAGATTTGTGAACGTACATGTAATATTTAACCCACGGTTTTCCGAGTTAAGCGGTCAAAGAATCGAATCAAAAATGATTTGTAACATGAATCGATCCAATATCTTTGATTATTGCACGGTTCTCTGTGAGTAGTAAAACTACAGCCTAGATTTAGTGTGCACTATCTCGTATCTGCGTGTATTATTTCATATTCTTAGCTGTTGCTTACATAACACATACATAAACTATAAAAAAAGATAATTTACGCTACAAGGACTTGTTATTCCATAATAAACAATTATTTAAATGAACATAAAGATTTCAAATGAACACACACATTGCAAAGGTAAATATCTGGTGATTATATACAGCCCGAAAAAAGTTAAGCACCGCCTGACTTGCTTCAATATCTTTTCTAATAATAAACTTATTTCAAATAGGTTTGCTGTTTTCGTTACCTGTACACACATACTTACTTATCTGTGAAACAGGTTATTGATCGATTTTTCTTGATGTGTATATGACAGGGTGTGTAAAGTGCCACGTGTACTTTTCAACATTTGTGTTTGCGAACTAAAGCTGATTTTTTTGTGTAGAGTTTTAAGTTTCATTTTCTATTGGTTTGGTATGGTGCGGCGAAAATTAACCATACCAGAAAGGTGGCAAGCTGTTGGCATGCATAACGGTGGTCTTAACCATAGAAGGGTGACAGACCACTTCTGGGTTAACCATTCCATCATTGTATGACTGATGCAGCGTTTTCGTCAAACGGGGAATGTTACTGACCGTCCACGTGCAGGTAGACCTCGCAAAACGACGCCGAGAGAGGAGCGGCTCATATCCAGACGGGCGTGGTAACGGCCGTTCAGTACAGCTGGTGCACTTCGTGGTAATTTAGCGTTTGGAGGCCACATTAGCACATGCACTGTAATCAGACGCCTCCACCATCAGGGAATGCGAGCGCGACGACCCATAAAACGTCCACAGTGACATTACGTCATCGCCATGCTCGATTTGACTGGTCATATGATCATTTGGGGTGGACTATTCGCACATGGAGACGGGTCCACTGGTCTGATGAAAGTCGTTTTTTGCTACGCCCTACCGACGGTCGTGCAAGAGTTTTGCGCCAACGAAACACTTCATTTCAGGACAACCACATTTTGGGCACAACTGCTTTTGGGGGTGGGGGGTGTAAATGTCTGGGGTTGTTTTTCCTTTGACTGTAAGTTGGACTTGTACGTTCTTGATGGTAATCTGACAGGCCAAAAATACTGTGACAATGTGCTGGCTCCACGCGTAGTCCCCCATTTCGACAATCATGCGTTGGCTGACAGGCCAGTGTTCATGGACGACAACGCTAGGCCACATAAAGCCCATATTGTACAACATTTTAACAGAAAGAGGCTGTTCAGACAATTCCATGGCCTGCGATGTCGCCAGACATGAACCCTATAGAACATGTATGGGACTGTATTGGCCGAAAAATTAACCAACGCAATCCAAAATGTCAAAATATTGACGAATTAAGAACTGCTATCTTACAGGAGTGGCAACAGTTCCCCGAAGAACGGCTTAAGCGTCTTGTGCGAAGCATGACGAGGCGTGTTACAGAACTTCACAATAAACGCGGTGGATATACTCGTTATAGATTTTTATGCCTTACACATACGCACAATAGATGCATTTAAAAGTTCTTAAATTCTGAAGACTGCATTTTAATGCAATGTTAAACACTTCCATCAAAGACAAACTGGTTTTACGTTTTTCCATCGCCTGTTTTGAACCCCATTTTTGCCACGTCATAGTCACGTCTTTCAGGATGATAAATACTTCGTAGATTGGTAATTTTAGAGGCCTTGGTGTAGTCTTTTAAGAAGTGTAAGAAACATGGCGATATCTATTTTATTGTTTTAACAGTATTGATGTAAAAAAATATAGGGTGGTGCTTAACTTTTGTCGGAGTGTATATATATGTGTGTGTGTCGAACCCACAATTCGACTATATCCACCAGCCATATCAATCAGTAAGAGTTTGTCGGAACAATAATATGATGTATACATTGCATTCATCGAAAAACAAATTAAATTTTTGTTTGTTAGGATGTGTTTAACGCTACTTTCAACAGTATTTCAGTTATATCGGGGCGGTCAGTTTTCTTGGTGGAGGAAACCAGAGGACCCGAAGAAAACTACTGACCTGTCGCATGTCCCTTTATCACATAATGTTGTACACCTCGCCCTGATCGAGATTCGAACTCACAACATCAGTGTTGATAAACACTGATTGCGTAGGTAGTTGTCCAACTACCACGCGACCACGGCCACGACGGTCCGAAGATTTGTTTCTTGTGTTTCTGTTGTACAGTAAATATCATACGAAGAGTACATAAAATTTACTTACCCATACAAAATAATTTTCTACATAGATCTATATGTTTCAGCTGATGAATTTAAATTGCTTATCGTTTGATAATATCGTGCCATTGTTACTTCACGGGTGTAATAAACATTATTACAAATACTCTGATCATTCCTATACGAACCGTACGATAACTATTTTATTTTTAGCAAATGGCAGGTGTTATTTATTTATGAAATGCCCCTCGCCATCATATAATAAATGTATTTTTGAGAGACAAGTAGCAGCAAAGAATGTTTGGTTTATGCTAACAACAAAATGGTGTGTGATGTTGTTTTCCCCTCATAGTAATTCAATATCGTGTTTCCAGTAAATGAAGGTAGAACCTTCAATTCTATTGTTTTGATCCATCATTATGTAAAATATCAAAATTCAGTGAAACATAACATCAACCGGGTAGAACAAAATGAAACCTATTTTAACGCCGACTTGATAGCCAGAATACAGCAAGCTCGTTAGTAATGTTCAATTGTCTATTTTAAATCTTCTAATGATTTTTAATAACACTATAAATGATGTTGATTACAATATACGTAAGAGTATTGAAGGTTACTTGTGGGGAGTCTCGTGTCTTATTTACATGTACGTTCTTTGTGTTAGTTTACGTATAGTGATATCCAGCACATAATGTGCTGTTATTTGTGTGTTGTTTGTCTGCATCTTGTGCACCCTATGTTGCCAGTTTCTCGGGAGTGTACTGTTTTGATTCCCCCTTCGGTATTCTCTAACCTTTATGTATCACAATGCAAAAACAAGATGTTGCACGCTACGTCGTGCTAAGAATACCACCACACGTTCATTTGTGTCAAAGGAGTAGGTATGATAAGGGCAGAAATTGGCATAAAATATAGGCAAATTATAAATAAAACGTATAGCTTTCATTGTTTGTTGATTTTATAAGACCTTTAACCCATCTAATATTTTGGTAACAATTTTCCATATTTGCACGTGCGATGACGTCACACTAGTCAATGAAAAGTCTATTGTTTCGTGAAAATATATGAAATCTAACAAGAAATGTGTATTTAATGTCAATTTTCAATATAACCACAAGCGGGTACCAACGGCATATTTTAGTATGATGTTTAGTATACATAAGCACATATCTCATTTAATTTTTGTGTTGGTACCCGAGTGTGGTCAGTATGAAATCTGCAATCAAAAAATAATTTTAAGGTAGATTTCACGTCAGCGGCCATTTTTTATTGCCCGTTTTCATCCGTAATAGACAGAAATAGAAATCGACCATTTAATCTCATCCAAAATAAAGTTGGTTTATCGTAGTTGTTTTGCTACGGGAGTATGGTAAACTTGAACAATATTTATGAAAAAGTTTTTACGTTATTTAAATAGAAAAAAACGGCTAAATTTTGGAGGTGAATTACTGCATTGAGTCCGACGTGGGTTTTTTTTCTAACCCTCAGTCGAATTTCATGTGTTAGGATACTTTAATATTATCCCGACAATTCACAAAAAGTACAGAAAACAAAAGAAACAACCAAAAGGAAAAATCACGTAATACTATCAAAATCAGATCAGTAGTATCTTAGAAATTAGACATGTAAACGACACATCAGAACTTTCTAATTTTAGTAGTCCCTTTACTTTTTATTATTATTAATTT